>JAQFXT010002215.1:0-13060 GCA_034683725.1 Strigamia crassipes
TCCCTTCAATTTTCGACGAAATTTCACCTAATCCTATCAATTTTCGACAAAACTCCACCAAATTCCATCAATTTTCGTCGAAATTTCACTAAATTCCTTGGATTTTCCATGAAATGAGGCAAAATTCCTTCAAATTTTAATGAAATTCCACTAAAACCCTTCAATATTCGACAAAATTTGACATATTCCCTTCAATTTTCGACGAAATTTCACCTAATCCTATCAATTTTCGACAAAACTCCACCAAATTCCATCAATTTTCGACGAAATTCCAAAAAATACATCTCATTTACACATAAAAACAACTTAAAATTTATCCAAAAAATATGAAAAACAAACCCACGCATCTACCACCACTAAGCCTATTCCACCCAAACCCAAAAAAACAACCACACACCTAACCAAAATGGCGCTCAACATAAACAAACCACCAAACCCACACATTACCCAACAAAAATGCGGCAAAGCGAAACCCAGGCGGAGCTTTTATATTAATTTAATCCAAACCTTCCACCCTTTAAACCCATAAAAAAACCACACAAAAAAAAAAAAAAACCAAAAAAAAAAAAAAAAAAAAAACTCACATAACCCTTTGAACTCCCCAAAAAACCCATCAAGCAAACCGCCAAAAATCACCCCAAATTTTTAATTATTCATTTCCTTATTTTTTCGCCATTGTTCGTCGTGTTTTTATTGTTCAATTTAATCGTAAACCGTTTTAGGAAAATAAAAGCCAACAGTTGTTAGCTGAGGTCGTTGACCTGACAAGGGGTTTCCCGGAGGCTTCTCGTTGAGCATGTGGCCATTCACCTGGCTCGTGGGTGATCCATGAAAAAGAGAGAGAGAGAGAGAGAGAGGCCCGACACAGAGTCATCTGACCTAAAACCCTCTTAACTAAATTTAACTTTTGACCCTCAAACACGCAGAGAGGAAACAACACGTTGCTGCTTATCGTTTTCTTTTCTTTTTCTGTGTTTTTAAATATTGACCAATTCGTTTTGCAATCGTTTTTGCAATCGGTTATCTGTGGAATAAATTGAGTGTGAGGAAAAAACATAACTTTGACCCACAAATGGATCAAATAGGACACAATGTTTCGGGGTTTTTTGTTTGTTGGCCCGAATTTTTCATTTTTAATTGGGAAATTGCGGGCCATTTGTATGGGAAAAGTGTTAGAAGTGAATCTCGTTTGGGTGAGCGTTTGTCTGTGTATTTTTTTTTTTTTTTTTTTTTTTTTTGGTTTAATAGTTTTGTTAATTTTTCTAAAGCGGTTTAGAACGAGTTAGATTTGTAATTGTTTGAAATTGTTAAATTTTTTTTTTTTTTTTTTTTGGAATTTCAACGCGAAAAAATATAAAAATGACAAAAATTTCGCGTGAGTTTGTCAGGAATTGATAAAAATTGGTTAAATGTCGTTTAAAATGTATAAAAACTTTGCACATTTTTATTAATTTCACAAGAAAAGTGGAAAAGTAACATAAAAATCTCTTGAAATTTCTCAAAAAGCCCAAAAATGTGCAACAAAAGTTTAAAAAATGTGCTAAAAAATTTCATAAAATTGGTCAATTTTCTCTAAAAAATTTGCAATAATTTCGCAAAAAGAAATAAAAAATTATCACAAACTCTTAAAATTTCTATAAGAAAAAAAAGCCCAAAAATGCCCAAAAAATGTCCAAAAATCTCATAACTTTTAATAAAATTGGTCAAATATGTCCAACAATTTCATAACATTTAATAAAATTGATCAAACATCTCTAAAAATGTCTCAAAACATTGCACATTTTCAATAATTTCTCAAAAAAATTGAAAAACTCACAAAGATATCTCAAACTTTCACAAAAAAAAATCTACAAAAATATTTTTAAAATGTGCAAAATTTCACAAAATATCATCAAAAACCTCCAAAAAATCCTTTTAAAATCACTTCCAGTCATTTAATCCACTCGAACCAGCCTCAATTTATACGGTAACGGTGTAAGCGTAAACCCCATCTGCGGTTCTAAATTCGGCGCTTCGTGCTCTGGTGGCAAAATCACATACTTCCGCACGATCTCCACAAGCAATAAAAACATCTCCATTTTTGCCAAATCCTCACCAGGACAAATCCTCCGTCCTAAAACAAACAAAAAACCTCAAAAAACAACCAAAAACCAAACAAAACCCACAAACATACCCGCAGAAAACGGCATAAAATAATCAATCTTCCTAACCCGCCCATCCGCATCTAAAAATCGATCCGGATTGAACACTTCCGGTTGCGGCCATAACTCCGGATCCATATGCACCGACCACAACAACGCGATGATCATGGTTCCATTTGGAATGAAATAACCTTCCAATTCCGAATTCTTTAAAAATAAAAAAGCAAAAAATAAAATTTAATTTAATTTTGTTTCGTCCTCCCGATTTTAATTATCCATTAACCTTGAGTGTCCCATGGGGGGCACCAAGGGGCACCAAATTAGCAAGTCTTTGTGTCTCCATAATAACGGCCTCCAAGTACGGCATCGAGGAGGCGTCACGAAAAGTAATTTGCTTCCCATCACCCACGACTTTGTCTATTTCTTCCCGAATTCGCTTTTGAACGTCCAAATTCGTCATTAAAAACAACAACAGCCATTGAAACGTCACTTTACTAGTCTCGAAACCAGCGCCGAAACAATCCGCTAACGAATGAATCAACTGCATATCTAAATTAATTTATTTTAACGTTTAAATATTAAAAAATATTAAATAATTAATCGTTATAAAGTATTTTTACTGACCTACGAACGTCATGGGTTTGTTTTCTTTCTGCATTTCGATTAGAAATAAATCCAAGTAATCGCGCGGGTTATCTGGATCGAGAGTATTTTCATGGCCGACGATTTGTTTACGTAGGAATTGATGATGTTCGTCTTTCGATATGAGAAGGTTTTTGAACACTCCGCGGAAATACGGTAGAAATCTATTTTTTAATTTAATTTTTTAACGATTTTTAGTGGTTTTTGGTAAGTGAACTACCGTAGGAATGGGAAAAAATTGATAGCTCCCATGACGCTGACTTTTTTGAATCCTTCGTCTAATAATTGGAGTTGACGATGAAATTCTGCGTGATCGGTCGCGAATCTGCATCCAAAAATGAGCTGGCTTATGATGTTGCCAAAAGTGTTGCTCGCGAGTGTTTCGAAGTCGAACGGGACGCCATTTTGGTGTTTTTCGAGTTGTTTCATGCAGAATTGGACTTCGATTTGGATTTTTTCTTGCATTTTCGAGTGGTCCAGATTGGTTCTGGTGGCGCCAAGATGGCGGAAGCTTTGGGTAAGGAAACGTCTTTGCTCGGACCACCAAACCCCTTGAGCACCGAGAATTCCTGCGAAGAATTGAGGCAAATAAAGATTTCAAAGATTTCTGGCGGAAATCGCCAAATAAATCTTGAACATTTCCTAGGTCTTCCAAGGCCAAAATCTGCGAGAAATCTCCAACTGTTTGACGTAGTTTTTCAGAATAATGTCAAAGTGTACAAGAATTCAAAGAAGACCAAAAATTTCCTAAGGTTTTCAATAATTTCTCAGAAATGTCAAAAGATTTTAGATGTTCCCAATGTTTTTGAAATGTCTAATGATTTTTCCAAAAATCTTCAAAAATCTCCCAAAGTTTCAATAATTTGCCAAAAATTTTCAAAAGTCTGCAAACATTCCAAGATTTTCCAAAAAATCTTCAAAAATCTCCGAAAGGGTCAAAGAATTTCCTCAAAAACTTCAAAATCTCCCGATGTTCAAAGAATTTCCTCAAAATCTTTAGAAATTTTAATGAAGTTCCCAAAACACTTTGAAGATTGTTGAAGATTGTTGAAGATTTTTGGGAAATTCTTTGAAATTTCTAAAGATTTATGTGAAATTCTTTGAAATTTCTAAAGATTTATGTGAAATTCTTTGAAATTTCTAAAGATTTTTGGAAAATTCTTTGAAAATTTTGAAGATTATGGGAAAATTCTTTGAGAATTCTAAAAATTTTGAGGAAAATCTTTATAATTTTTGAAGATCTTGGAAAAAAATCTTTGAAATTTTCCATCTTCAAAAACCTACCAAAGTTCCAAGAATTTCCCATAATCTTCAAAAATTTCAAAGAATCTCCAAAAAAACTTAAAATTTCAAACAATTTCCCAAAAACTTCAAAAATGTCCCCAAAACTCTTGAAAAATTTCAAAGAATGGTCCCAAAATCGAAAAAATCTCCCAAAGTTCCAACAATTTCCCAAAACTCTTGAAAATTTTCAAAGAATTCAAAAACTCTTCAAGAATTTCCAATAATTCCCAAACAACCCCAACTATTCCAACAATCTCCAAAAAACAAAATATTCTCTAAAAACCCCAAAAACCAAAACAGGAAATAAGGTTCCAAAACTCTTTGACAAAGATGGATGACCCCCACTTCCTGTCCCACCATCACAAATCCAAAAATAAAATATAACGACTCTAAATCCAGCAAAACCAGGTCAAACTGACATCAAAAAACCATTCCCACCCATCCCAAACCCCAAGAAATAAATAAAACAAGTTCAACTCACCATAGCCCTTCATAATTCCATGAGTAACCGGCAATGGCGGCCGCCCCGCATAAACATCCTTAGCAAAAGCGCTTTTGATCAACTTATAATCGGACAAACAAACAACACGCACCGACCCGATTTGCACGCAGAAAATCTTGCCATATTTGTTTCCCAATCGATCGAATGTTTTATACGGCGCTTTCCGGTCGATGAACGCGGAATAACCGACAAACGGAAGTCCGAACGGCCCGGGCGGAAGTCGGTACACCAGGACCGCGCGATGGATGATATATACGATGATAAACACGGATAAAATTCGCAGCAGGCTTAGATCCGGAAGATAATCCAGAAATTCCAATTCCATGATGTCACTCGCGATTGGATCCTGCATTAGATGAGGGTTTTGAATGACGTCACTCGCGAATGGATCTGCATTAGTCGAGGGTTAAAGATCGGGCAAGTTGCAACGTGGTTTGGAGGTCAAAAAAGCATCGAAAATGAGATTAAATCTTTAAAAAAAAATTAGACCTTGACCTTCGTGTGGTTCTTGGTGACCTTGGATCAGGTTTTACGTGTTTTTAAAAAAAGATTTTTACGGTTTTAATTTTTTTTTTTTACGTTTTTAGGCCTAAAAATGCGGTTCGTTGGTTTGTATTGGATAATTTGAGATTTGTTTAATTTTGGGGGGGTGTGTGTGTGTTTTGTTGCTTTTTTAGGGTTATCGGATGGTTGGGATGATGATAATTACCGTTATGTGGACTCGCAATGGAGAGAGACGAGTTGTTAACCGTTTAAAGATGGCGGCGGTGGAGTCTACGCTGAAAACCAAACCCCTACTGAGCTATTGAGCTCGGTAATCAACACACGTGCGCTTCGTTTCGTTTCGTCTGCAGCTGGGATTTTTGTGGGGAATGTTGGTGTGGTGGGTTTTTGGTTTTTGGAAATAGATTTTTTGGGGTTTTAGATGGATGGAGTAAAGTGGTTGGATTTTTTTTATATTTTAAATTTGATATGTTTGTGGTTACGTCATTTGGGTTGAGTGTTACGCCATCTTTTGTTAGAAATTATAAGTTTGAGTTTATGTTGTAAAATAATGTTTACACGTCATGAAATAAATTTTTTTTTTGAATTTGAAAAGAAAGTGAATAAAGGCGTCAAAAGTTAAGAAAAATGGAAAGTTATCAGAGAAATACAAAAGAAATGAACAGAAGTGACAAAAATAATGAAAAACGGAAATAATCATATAAAAATGGAAATAATCGTAGAAATGTGAAAGAAAAATGGAAAAAAGGCTAAAAATTGATAAGAAATCACCAAAAGTAATAAAAAATAGAAATAAACACAATTTTTGATGATAAATATCCGCATTTTTGAAGTTTTTAATGACTTGTTTCTTTATTTTTCATGGTTAATTTATCATTGCATGAAATCTAAAATAATTTATTTTTTGTTTTGTAGTCTAAAATTGTTCAATGTTTAATGTCTAAGATGATTAATTTTTCAAAAATGGGAATAATCACAAAAAAAACAAAGAAAAATGGGAATAATCACAGAAAAACCAAAGAAAAATGGGAATAATCACAGAAAAACCAAAGAAAAATGGGAATAATCACAGAAAAATCCAGGAAAAATGGAAATAATCACAAAAAAATCCAAGAAAAATGGAAATAATCACAGAAAAACCAAAAACATGAAAATAATCACAGAAAAACCAAAGACAAATGAAAATAATCACAGAAAAACCAAAGACAAATGAAAATAATCACAGAAAAACCAAAGACAAATGAAAATAATCACAGAAAAACCAAAGACAAAAATGGAAATAATCACAGAAAAACCAAAAAAAAATGAAAATAATCACAGAAAAACCAACGCAAAATATTCAAAAATTCATAAAATTGAAAAGCAATCAAGAAAACTAACAAAAACAATCAAAACCATAAACAATCGCACAAATACAAAAGAAAAACTGCACAAAAACCACAGAAATACCACCAAAAAATAAAAAAAATAAAAATAAAAAAACCCACAAAAAAATATCAAATAAACCCCAAAAACCACAAAAACCAACCATCTCCCCGAAATAAACCTCCCAAAACTCCTCCAACACCACCCAACATTACCAAACAATACTGTTTACAACACCAACCTTAACCCATCCTTTGAAACCACCCATTGTCCTAACGACCCATCATCCGTACCAACAACAACCCCGCAGAAACGTCCTCTAAAAATCCTAATAAACCCCGAGAAACACGTTTTTAATACACGTCAGCTGGCAATTTGATTATGCGGTAAGTAAATGGGGATACGTGACACGAAACCCCAGCACAACACAACACAACACTGCACTCGCGCGTGTGCATCAAAGGGTTAAAACGAGGCGCCCCACGTCCTCGTGCGATGGACCAAAGAGGTCAGGCACCTAGTCCCTTTCTAAATTTATACTCGAGACGAGGTCAGCGGATCACAAAAGGCAACGAGTGACGAAAATAAACTCGGAAAGGGGTAACCGAATGCGTCTCTTGGTCTCTCACACCCCTTTATCCCCCTGGCCTTTGCTCGCCTCGCCTCGCCTCGCCTCGCCTCGTTGCGACTGTTGTTGTTTAGCTTTGTCGATTGATTGCAACTGTGGTTCTATAAAGCACAGTTCATTTGCACCTGTTTGTGGATGGATGATCAGCATATAGGTGATTGTGATTGTGATTGTGAGGCGCACCTAGGAATCATTATCTGTATGGAAAGGATTTATTTCGAGGGTTTTAAGAGGTTGGATTAAATGGTTTTTTTTAGTGGGTTTAAATAATTAGGTTGATTTTTATTTGGAAGAATGTAATTTTAAATTGAAAAAGTCAATTTTTCATGAAATAATAAAATTTTCCATGAAATAATTTAATTTTTCATGAAATAATTCAATTTTTCATGAAATAGTTCAATTTTCTATGAAATAGTTCAATTTTTCATGAAATAATTCAATTTTCCATGAAATAATTCAATTTTTCATAAAATAATTCAATTTTTCATGAAATAATTCAATTTTCCATGAAATAATTCAATTTTCCATGAAATAATTCAATTTTCCATGAAATAATTCAATTTTCCATAAGAAAAAATTACTTTTTCAAAAATCAGTTCAAATTTGTATGAATAAATCCAATTTTTCACCCAAAAATCCAATTTTCCACAAATAAGTTCAATTTTACATGAATAAATCCAAAACTCCAATTTTCCACAAATAAGTTCAATTTTACATGAATAAATCCAAAACTCCAATTTTCCACAAATAAGTTCAATTTTACATGAATAAATTTAAAAATCCAATTTTTTAACCCAAAAATCCAATTTTTCACCCAAAAATCCAATTTTTCACAAATAAGTTCAATTTTACATGAATAAATCTAAAAATCCAATTTTTTAACCCAAAAATCCAATTTCACACCCAAAAATCCAATTTCACACCCAAAAATCCAATTTTACACCCAAAAATCCAATTTTTCACCCAAAAATCCAATTTTACACCCAAAAATTGACATTCTATAAACAATTTCCAGTTTTCCTGCAAAAAAATCACCTAAAAAACTTCGTTTATTTTTACAGATAAATAATTCATTTTTTCTGATACAATTAAATTGATTAAAATTTGATTTGGAAATGCATGTTTGCTTTGTTTGAGAGCAATAAGAATAATTTGTAAGTAAAAGATATATGGATAGATGTTTTGACTTGTGGTATTATAGTTGTAATCTAATTTACGATGTGCGATAGACATTTAATTATCTCTCCTGACATTATAAAACATCATGTATTGGTTAAGGTTAATGATGGGGGAATAACGAGTATATAGCACTTGAAGTATTTTATCAGCATGTTTGCGATGTCGGTCGTTAAAATACTATCATGTATTGTGTATACAATCAATGGCTTTGCGGTATAAAGAAAAAATTGACGTTTTTTTTTAAAGCACAAAAATACATTTCTTTCAATTTTTTCAAATTATTCAAGCCTTTTATTCAATTTCTTAGGGGTAAAATTGAGTTTTTGGTGTAATATAATGCTTTAAGGAAAAACTTGAATTTTTTCTTGAAGGAAATAATTGAATTTTTGGTATTTTTGAAAGAAAAATTAAATTTTTGGTATTTTTGAAAGAAAAATTGAATTTTTGGTATTTTTGAAAGAAAAATTGAATTTTTGGTATTTTTGAAAGAAAAATTGAATTTTTGGTATTTTTGAAAGAAAAATTGAATTTTTGGTTTTTTTGAAAGAAAAATTGAATTTTTGGTTTTTTTGAAAGAAAAATTTGAATTTTTTTTTAGTGGAAAATAGAATTTTTTAGTAGAAAATTTCATTTTTCTGGTGAAAAATAAAATTTTTCTGGTGAAAAATAGAATTTTTCTGGTGAAAAAAAGAATTTTTCTGGTGAAAAATTGAATATTTCTGGTGAAAAATAGAATTTTTCTGGTGAAAAATAGAATTTTTCTGGTGAAAAAAAGAATTTTTCTGGTGAAAAATTGAATATTTCTGGTGAAAAATAGAATTTTTCTGGTGAAAAATTAAATTTTTCTGTGAAAAACTGAACGAAACAAATCTTTTCTCGCTAAAACTGATTTATTTCCCTTAACACCATTGAATTATTCCCACAAAACCCCTATTCTCAAAACCCACCATGAAACTCGTATTACCCAAACACCAGCAACAAAATCTCCAAATCTATTTATCAAATATCCAACCAAAACCCCCACCTGCAAAAACAAGTTTTCAATCGATTCCAACCTAACCAGTTGCACATTTGGGTCAAATCATAACCTTTCCCCTTTACCATCACACAAAATCCTCACCAGCTGACCACCAACCAACAACAAAAACCCCCAAAATCACCTGCCCAAAAAAAAATCCAAGAAATCCCAAGAAATCACAAAAAATCCAGAGACAATTATCCCCAAAATCTCTCCAGTAAACATCCGAAAAACCCAAATCCCCCAAAATAACCTCCCAAAAAAAAAAAAAATCTCAAAAATCCCAAAAAATCCCAAAAAAATCCCCAAAACCCAGACAAAAATCACCAAAATCTTTAAAATCCCAAAAATCTTTCCAGTAAACAGCCAAAAAATTCAAAAAACCCAAAACCATCTACCAAAAAAAACAAACTTCCAAATATTCCAAAAATTCCCCAAAAAAAACCAAAAAAATCCAAACAAAAATTCCCAAAATCTTTCCAGCAAACATCCAAAACCCCAAAAACCCCCTGTCCCAAAAAAAAACCCAAAAATCCCCAAAAAACCCCAAAAATCCCCAAAAATCCCCAAAAATCCCAAAACCCAGCGAAAAATCCCAAAAATCATTTCCAGCAAACATCCAGCCATTTCCAGGAAACGCTTTACGACAGGCAATCAGGAAAAGACCCTACATTGACCCGGGGTCAACCACTCAAATGTTATAACCCTATCGCTCTTTGACCCCTCCCATTGACTCCACCAAACGACTTTACTTCCTCAAACCCCCAAACCCCCAAACCCAATACCCAAAACCTCAAACCAAAAAAAAAATCAATCGCAAACCCATCAGTTTAAGTGTTCAACCCTTCGTTCCCACACCCGAAAACAAAACAAAAATAAATGAGTTTAGACTGGAATATAAAGGAAAACAAAACGCCTATTTAGAAGCTGACCTGGATTCGGCCAGAAGAATGGAAAAGAGTCTTTTCTTACTCTAATTCCGACACAGTGGAGAGAAAGAGGAGGAGAAAATGGGAACATTGGAGCCTGGAATGCAACAAACCACCGAGCGGGAGTGTGCGCTGCGACGTTGTGGTGTTGTGTTGTGTTTGTTTGGGTCAAGGTTGGTCGGTCGGTCGGTTTAGCGCGTTTCTTTTCTCTTGTTTCAATCAGATTTTCGTGGAATTAAGCATTTTCCCTTTCAGGATGCGTGTCAAAGGGGAAAGTGAGTGCGAGAGGGTTGCCTGGGGAGTCGTTTCGAGTTGAAGGATGGGATGAGATGAGACAACTCTGACTCCTTCGTCATTATCAGTTAACTGTGAGTTGTGAAACACCATTAAGCCTTTTTCACGCGGTTTTCAGATGGCTTGTTGTGTATGGTTGTTAGTGGTGGTGATGGGTTAGTGGGGATGGGATGAGGGTGGGATCATGGGGGTTGATTGGTTTTATTGGGTCAATTTGGGATTGGAATTTGGGGATTTGAGGGGTTTGGAAATGATGAAATGGAGTTTTGGGGGCTTTTTGGGGTCTTTTGGGGCCTTTTGGGGCCCGAGATTGTTTTTAATAAATTTGTGGGGATTAAAAAACAGATAAAAAAAATTATTTAGGGCCCGTAAGAAATTGGAAATGAGTTTTTGGGGCTTTTTGGGCTTTTTGGAGCCTTTTGGGGCCTTTTGGGGCCTTTTGGGGCCTTTTGGGGCCCGAGGATGTTTTTAATAAATTTGTGGGGATTAAAAAACAGATAAAAAAAATTATTTAGGGCCCGTAAGAAATTGGAAATGAGTTTTTGGGGCTTTTTGGGCTTTTTGGAGCCTTTTGGGGCCTTTTGGGGCCTTTTGGGGCCCGAGGAAGTTTTTAATAAATTTGTGGGGATTGAAAAACAGATGAAAAAAATTATTTAGGGTCCTTAAGAAATTGGAAATGGGTTTTTGGGGCTTTTTGGGGCCCGAGGACGTTTTTAATAAATTTGTGGGGATTGAAAAACAGATGAAAAAAATTATTTAGGGCCCGTAAGAAATTGGAAATGGGTTTTTTGGGCTCGAGGAAATTCTTAATAAATTTGTGGGGATTGAAAACAAATGAGAAAAATAATTTAGGGCCCGGAAGAAATTGGGAATGGGGTTTTGGGGCCCGGGGAAACTCGTAATAAATTTATGGGGCCTGAAAGAAATTGAAATAAAATTTTTACGGCCCAAAAAGAATTGTAAAATAATTTTTAGGGCCCGTAAAGAATTAAAAATATAGTTTTGGGGCCCGAGGAAATTCGTAATAAATTCATGGGGCCTGAAAATGATTGAATAAACATTTTACGGTCCGAAAAAAAATGTGAAAAAATAACATTCTAGGGGCTTTAAATATTTAAAAAATAACTTTTTGGGCTCTAAAACAGTAAAAATAAACTTTGGGGGCCCGACAAATACTACAAATGTACTTTGGGGGTCCGAAAAACGGTACAAATGAACTCTGGGGGCCCGAAAAACAGTAAAAAAAATCTACTTTCGGGACCCAAAAAAAAATCGTAATAAATTTATAAAAACCAAAAAAAAATTTTAAAAATTTTAGGGCCTGACAAAATTAAAAAAAAAAATTAGGGCCCTAAAAAACTTGAAAAAAAATTATGGCCCAAAAAAACTAAAAAAAAAATTTGCAAACACAAAAAAAAATTGCAAACAAAAATTTTTGGGCCCTGAAAAACATGCAAAATTATCTCGCACCTAAAAAATAAAAACTGTTATGAGGGGGCCCTCCAAAAATGAGCAATAAATTTCAATGCCCCACGCATTTTATTGCATAAAATTAAAAATTAATTTCAATATTTGTCTGTCGTCAGGTCACATGGGAAAATGCGAAGAATGAGAACGGGACAGTGAGTCCTTTGAGCCCTAAATAACATGTTTACGTGCGTCTGTTTAGCGGACAGGTGGGGTGTCCAAAACGAGGGGTCAAAGTTCGGAGAATTGGGTCTCAACCCCCTGTGGTGGAGGAGTGGCGGTGCAACTAAACACCCAATCCTTTCAACACTTAAAGATTGGGTGCAACTGGCAAGTAGGTCACACATAAATGTCTATTGGGAATTTGGGGACTCGATTCGATTCTCACCCATAGCTGTCACGTGTTTTGAGTTCGAGTCGGGTGCTGCGCTGCACTGCATGCCACTGTACTACGCTCGTAAGCCGGGATGCGAGAATAAAGGGTGAAAGTGATTTAATTCATCGAGTTGTGATGAATTAGATTTGGTAATTGGAGGTGTTTAAATTGGTTTTTAGTGGTTTGGGTGTTTAGGATGTTTTTTTTTTTTTTTGAGATGGGGAATGAGATTTTTGGGGATATTTTTGTTGAAATTGTTGGGATGGTGAATGGGGTTTTTTTTTTGGGTGAATTTTGGCAGGGAAATTGATTTTTTTTTGAAAATCGAGGAAATTGTGAAGTGTTTATGGCAAAATTTGTGAAATTGTGAAATGTCATAATTTTGGCAATATTTGAAAAATTTTAAACGACATTTTTGTCATTTTTGCTCGCATTTTTGTCTTGATTTTTGACAAAATTGGTAAAAAATAAAATTACAATTTTGTCACAATTTTGCAAAATTGGTGAATGACAATTGGTAAATGACAATTTTGCTAAAATCTGTGAAATTTAAAATGACAATTTTTGACAAATTGTATGAAATAAATAAAAATGTTGCCAAAATGTATGAAATAAATAAAAATGTTGCCAAAATGTATGAAATAAATGACAATTTTGCCAAAATGTATGAAATAAATGACAATTTTGCCAAAATGTATGAAATAAATGACAATTTTGCCAAAATGTATGAA
>JAQFXT010002216.1:0-13060 GCA_034683725.1 Strigamia crassipes
AAATTTTAGAAATTTTGAGTAAATTTTAGAAATTTTGAGTAAATTTTAGAAATTTTGAGTAAATTTTAGAAATTTTGAGTAAATTTTAGAAATTTTGGGTAAATGTTAGCAATTTTGAGTAAATGTTAGAAATTTTGAGTAAATTTTAGAAATTTTGAGTAAATGTTAGAAATTTTGAGTAAATTGTAGAAATTTTGAGTAAATGTTAGAAATTTTAAGTAAATATTAGAAATTTTGAGTAAATTTTAGAAATTTTAAGTAAATGTTAGAAATTTTGAGTAAATTGTAAAAATTTTGGGTAAATGTTAGAAATTGTAAGTAAATGTTAGAAATTTTGAGTAAATTTTAGAAATTTTGAGTAAATGTTAGAAAATTTGAGTAAATTGTAGAAATTTTATTTATTTTATGTTTTTAGAAATTTTTATTCATTTTATAATATTTGTTTTTTAAATGGCAAATCATCAATTAAAAAACAAATATAGTAATCAAATTAGAAGCCATACGCATTACAAATAGAAGTTTTATTTATTTACTTCATATTTTTTAAAATTTTAAAAATTTTTATTTAATTTATTTAAAAAAAAAAATAGAAATTCTGTGTAAATTTATCGAATTTTGAGCTAATGTTTGATAAATTCACACATTACGTTATAATTTCATATTGAAAAACTTCAAATTTCTCAATTTTGCAGCGCGGAAGCCCCTGGGTGGTTGTTTTTTCCTAACATCTCCTAACAAATTCCACTTTCCAATTCAATCTCCATCATCTATCATACTCCAGCTACTCTATCTATACACACAAAGAAATAACAAATGATTACAATATTGATCCAATTTTAATATTAAATTCAAAGAATAAGACAAACATTTGTTTCCATCCAAATGCACTGGACATCTACACAAGAGCAGGCGAACCCACTCCAAAAATTCCACTCCATGTCCACTCCATCCAACAAAAATCCGATTCACATTGACACAAATTTCCAAACATCGACCACCAAAAACACAAATTGCAGCATCACCATAAAACACAATAAAATTTTAATAAAAGAAGAGAGAGAGAGAGAAAAGGACCAAAATGAAATACAGGTGGAATTGCTACTGCCTAATGCATTTCGAGTAATAATTTGCGAATATTACATTCATACCGGCTCTAATCTCAAATGTGGTTCCGTCGTGCCGTAATGGTCTACTTTATCTTGAATGATAACCCCGAAAGGATTTGCCAAACTCGACCGACCGAAAACGCAGCCGGTTTCTTGTACAGAGCAAAAATTCAATTGCAAATCGAAACATTCCGGGATCACCTATTCGCATGGCAAATTGCGACTTTAATATTTCTTTTTCGTTCAATTAATTGTGTGTATGTGGTCAGGCTGGTTCATCCAGATAAGCCAAACGGTTAATTTGCCTCGTCTGCAATTCATTTCCATTGTGTATTGCACATTTTATTGCCACTCGTTGTCAAATTCGCATCAATTCTGACCCCAAATCAATGGATCAATTCGGCGAGAGCCTCATCCATCCACGTTACATCAATTTGAAGCGCAATCCCTCAAATCCAGACATAATAAATGCGCATGCGCTGAGTATCGGCAAAGTGCGCTGCTATACATCTACAATTACTTTTTTTTTTGTATGTTTAAAATGTGTAGCTCTCCCTACATAATACCCTAGCAGTGTATAGGCTGTAAGTGGATGGGAAAAGCACGTGATAAACATTCGCAAACTGCTTCATTAACTTGTGCATCTTGATAATGTCTGTAAAATAAATAAATAAATTTAAAAAAATTAATGTTGCTGGGCTGGATTACACTGATAACGGATCCTGGGCCCGGATTAGAGGGATATTTCAGCATTAGATGAATTCTTGGGGGTTTGGAAACCGGATTTTGCTGTGTCCTGTCTTGACAATGATTTCCTAGCTTCCTTTTTGGAACGAAGGGGGGAGACATTCAGGAAACTTGCAAATCAGAGGAGCATGGGTGCCAATTTTCAAATGATTTCAGTTTATTTTTAGGTGATTTAGTTTCTTTTCAGGAATTCTTCAGTTATTTCCAGTGGTTCCCAGGAATTTCTTGTTAAATTCTAATTGCTTTTTTTCTTTTTTTTTGTGTTCATTTCTAGTTCTTTTTTTTATTTCTTCATTTCTAGTTCTTTTTTTTATTTTTATTGAATTCTGGTTAGGTTTTTGTTGATTTCTAATTGATTTTTTTTATTGTTCTAGTTGATTCATTGATTTTTTTGTTGATTTAGTAATTTCTTCTAGATTTAGTAATTTCTTGATGATGTAGTAATTTCTTGTTGATTATCAGTGATTTCTTGTTGATTTTCAGTAATTGCTTGTTAATTTTCAGTAATTTCTTGTTAATTTTCAGTAATTTCTGGTTAATTACCAGTGATTTTCAGTTGATTGCCAGTGATTTTCAGTTGATTGCCAGTGATTTTCAGTTGATTGCCAATGATTTTTAGTTGATTCTCAACAATTTCCAGTTAATTTCCATTGTTTTCCTGTAATTTCCAATTATTATTTTTTTTTTCAGTGGTTTCCAGTTGATTTTCAATTATTTCTTGTTATTTTCCAGTGTTTTCCAGTTGATTTCAGTAATTTCCAGTTAATTTCTACTGATTTCCTGTAATTTGCAATTATTTTATATTTTTCTCAGTGGTTTCCAGTTGATTTTCAATGATTTCTTGTTAATTTCCAGTGTTTTCCAGTTAATTTTTAGAAATTTCCAGTAGATTTTCAGAAATTTCCAGTAGATTTTCACTAATTTCCAGTTGATTTTCACTAATTTCCAGTTGATTTGCAGTAATTCCCAGTTGATTTTCAGTAATTTCCAGTTGATTTTCACTAATTTCCAGTTGATTTTCAGTAATTTCCAGTTGATTTTCAGTAATTTCCAGTTGATTTTCAGTAATTTCCAGTGATTTATTATGGATTTCCAGTGACATAGATTAATTTCCACTGATTTATCGTCCGGGGTACGGTGATTTGTTAGAATGTCGACCTCCTCGCTTCGAAGGACCAACTTAAACTGCATGTCCACTTGGAATGCGAATCGATTTAACGAGAAATATAAGTTTAAAAACACAGCCATTTGATTGGCTTACTTGAGTATCAATATCTGCCGGTGCTTCAAACAAAATTCTTGCGGTCGAAAACTAGATTTGCAACTTGTTCCAACATTTAATTCCAACAAAGCGCAAATAAAAATGTGTTTGTGAAAACCAAAGTGGGCACTCGAAATATGCAGCGGTTCCTTCGCAGCACATAAAAGAGAAGAAAAATCCAAGACGACCGACGCCTTTGCACGCATCACTGAGCACAATCTCAATCCCAAAAAAAAAAAAATTTTAAATAAAAAAATAAAAAATTCCGTATAATCGATTCGCAGCCAAAATCACAAAAATTAAATTTAAATTTCATATTTTCTCAAATTGCGTTTGGAAAAAACATGACGTTTTCATTTCTAATCCTCCCACTCTATTTAATTACATTTATACACTAATTTTGCAGATTACGTTACACCCATGGCGAGGCGGCAATTAGCGAGTGGCCGCTACCAGAAATGGAGTCAAATTGGCACAGACAAAGAGAATCCGTGCCTTTCACCTGTAATTTGGACAGTTTTGACAAGATCAATAAGAGCTAACAACCTCGTTTCCACCTTTACTTTACTCTGTACTTCCCCTCTTAATACAAACTGATCACGTAACGCTATATGCATTCATCCGCAGTATGTAACTAAAAACAGAAAATTTCAAAAGTTGGCTAAAACCGTAGGCGCAAATTAACACAACACGGAAATTAGCACGAGTTGACGTTCTTGAGTGTAATTCGTGCTCCGAGATAGCGTAAGTGTTAACACGAGATTCTCGGGTTCAGAAATTGCTTGAAAGCATGATGAAACGAGTGGCACGACCTTAAAACGACCCTCCAGAGGTCTTGCTATTTTTGTCCTACCACAAGGGACGAAATAAGATTTTACACGAGATTTTCGTGCCTTGTCAAAGAATTAACACGAGAATTAGCACTACTTGGTCGCATGGAATGCAGTCTTGAATGTCACTCGTGCTGCAAGATAGCGCAAACATTAACACGACATTACGCAGTTTGCGACAAGCACTTTTTCCTTATAATTATACTTTGTTTTATGTTGTAAATAGTGTAACGAAAAAATGTCAAATGTGTATTTGTGGTGCACTTTTCCATTACAGTTACAAACACAAGAGTTATGCTATAAATGACAGCGTGACTGTCCAAAAATGTATTCTAGTTTTCGAACAAAACAAAGCAGTTGTTCGCATTATTGTGTCAAAACAATCACGTTACTTGATTAATATAAATGCCACTGTATTTACTGTATTTACCCAACAAACAAATGAATGTTATTTGGTTCACACACGTCTATACAGCAGAAAAATGCAAATGGCGGCAATTCGAGATGATCTCCATTTGCATTTCAGTTGGTGACGCATGTGCAACGAAAATAGTGGAAAACTACCAGATTGGCTACGCTATTTTTCGATATAGTGTAAGCTCCGTTTTCCACTATAATTGTAGGCATAACAAGGGTTTTTGTAACGGAAAAGAACCTGTCAAAAAAATCACCCGTCCTCGTGTTGACCCTATCTAAATATCGTGCTATTTTGATCATGGCTGGAGGGTCAACATAGGATTTTCCACGATAACCTCGTGTTAATCTCGTAACACGGCTCTCACGTTGATCCTATCCAAATATCATGCTATTTTGATCATGCCTTAAAAGTCAACATGAGATTTTCCACGATATTCTCTTGTTAAATCTCGTAACACGACCGTTTCAGCTAATAATTTAAATGTGTTACACTAACAACATGAAAATTAGCACTACCCGAATGTAACTTAAATATTAACACGAAATTCTCGTCTTAAAAAATCGCCTATAAACACAATTAAATCCGTGGCACGACCTTAAAACGACCCCTTTACAGATCGTGCTATTTTCATCTTGCAATGATACCTAAAAATCGAAACTTAACACGAGATTTTCACGATATTACTCTTTTTTGAATGCGCCTACTTAAAATCTCAACTTCCGTTCCGTTCTAACATTAATTCGTAAAAATAACATTGAAATTCATACTTGATTCAGTCCAAGTCTCCTACGCAATACACACACACCTAATGTTTTGAACTCCGCAATTCAAATCGCAATTTCGCATTTCAAATTCAGTGTTACTACATTATTCAAACCACTCGGGGTGGTTGATTACACCATTACACAAAACGGGTATCATTATTTCTTAAAAATAAAACCCCACTCACTTGGCAAGCGGCAAAACCGAGTAAAAAGGTCGACCATTTATTTGGTCCTTATTTAGCCCGAAAAACGAGCAGAAAACCTTGAATATAGTCATATTTGAAGAACCCAAGACAAAATCAACCATTTCCATATTCTTGAAAAGTGAAGTGTTAAACAAGTCGCTCGGAATGTAATTAATTAAAAGTGCCATTCATTCCCTGTCTACATTTCAATTTCAAGCCAGACGAGGACGAAATTTATTCCTTATTCTTATTCAAATGGAAAATTCAAATTTCTCTCAATACATGTGTAAATTCGTCCAATACAAATAAGTAATCAGGGAAAAATTGGTTAAAAGAGAGTGAAGCACCGAGATGAAAAATTAATTTTAGTTTGTAATTAAAAGAAACCCTTTAATCGAATCAAGTGCTATAAATAGAACGACAATTTCACGCTACCATCCTTTCAGGCTTTTTGCAAAATGAATCTTTTTTCCTCCCATTCTCTTTATTTCTTTTTTCTTAATATAAGGAACTGAAATTCAGCAAACGTGTGCAAAACTTCAAATTTTAGAATGATGGCACTTTGAAAACAATGCTTATCTGTGCATTTAAAGCTCCATAAACTGCAATTCACTAAAAAAAAATAATAATAAATTATTTTTTTTTTTTTTAAATAAAATAAAAACTGAGGAAAATGATAAATTAATAGATGTTGTCGGTACATTTCTTGATTTAGTGGTTCAACTACCCCCCAAAAATAAATTTTTTCTCACACATTTTGCCCTTTAGTGATGGTCCAGTGTGATTAGAGCAAGTTTAAGACCCCTTTTCCAAAAAAAAAAAAAAAAAAAAAAAACGATTTTTGACACCAAGTCAACCCAATAGATGTCCCTGAAGATATATATTCAATAATTTGATATAAGAATTATTATATTTATCCACTATTTTCCTTATTTTTAGTAGAAAAATAAGTGAAAATATTGGACAAATAAATGGAGTCCTTTGATATATATATATAAATTAAAAATATCAAAAAATCAAAAATTCATTGTATATTTTGTAAGCCGGATTTTCTTCCGACAAGATAATTAAAACGAACGAGAAATAAAACATCAGGTTATCCTCTATCGATTTAATTTTGTACCCTATTTATGTACATAATACATTACGTACCAACGATGTAATCAATCTGAGAGCTTCACCTCGGTTTCATCACGCAAATGCCACCAGACCAAATGCATCTCTGCACGCAACCATTGCAATAACCCCTCGCGTTCTCCCGCCCTCTCTCACTACCCCCTCCAAAAAAAAAAAAAAAAAAAAAAATACCCAACGTCCATCTTTTATTTTAGAGAAATACTGCCTGACGGAATTAGTTTATCTGTTTCCACGGAGCGAAAAAAAGAAATCACTTTTCACAAACAATTTAATTAGAGAAAAGGGAAAATAGATTTCTGAGAAAAATAATTGCCTACGTTACATCTCGCTTTCATTTCATATCGATCTAAGCGCTGAATACTCCAAACTGCTACAAAAGAGGCAACAACATGGCGTCTGAAGCCTCGAATGGGGAAAAAATTGACGGCGAAATCGTATCGACAATTACCAACTGGGTTTATTGTATACAAACGGAAATAAAAAGATGGTTGGGAAGTTTTTAATGAAAGCGATAAATTACGTTTAAGGACGTCCAAATCCCCGAATGCTGCGAGATGGCTTATGAACTGATATATAAGCCGCCGACTTCACCTTCCAATAACGCAACTAAAATCTTTTCGCTTTGTCTTACCGTTTACTTATCTTTTTTTATTTTTTTTTTTCTTACCAAATAAAAGGTTAAAGTTGGTTCCGCTAAGCGACATCTTTTTTTTCTTCCCATTTGCCAATTTATCACCTGCCAATTGGCAAAAGCCATTTCCGCACGTCTTTACACGTCTACAAAAATCGAAATGTTGGCTAAATGTTGTCTAAATGTTAATAAAATTTATTTTATTGACATTTAATGTATTAATACGTCCAAAAAAAAATTAAAACGTTGTCCAAATGTTAATCAAAGTCAATTTATTGACATTTAACATTTCAACACGTCCAAAAAATAAAAAAAACGTTATTCGAACGTCGTCCAAATGTTAATAAATAAATAAATAAATAAATAAAAGTCAATTTATTGCCATTTGATGTTTTTACACGTCCAAAAAAAATTAAAACGTGATTCAAACGTTAATAAAATTTAACTTATTGACATTTTACACGTCAAAAAAAATTAAAACGTCGTCCAAATGTTAATCAAATCCAATTTACTGATATTTAACGTTTATACACGTCCAAAAAAAATGTAAAACGTTGTGCGAATATTGCGCAAATGTTGTTAAAGTGTCCAATTGTTGTCATTTCGTATTTCCATAACGGAAATGACCAAATGAGGGTCACCAAAGGCGAGTATCCGTTTCTGCGTCGGGCAATTTTTTGAGCAGTTTTTGCTGGCATGAAAAATCATATCGATTTCATAGCGGGTAAAAGCGGTATTTTTACTTGCCTCGATTGCCGCTCGCTGCACTTAAACATAAAATAGTAGCAGCAGGCGCTAGACACGAGAGGGTGGAGCTCAAACCACGTTGCTTCGGCTCAAAAATTCACAATCTGCCGATCGATAATCAGGTTGTGCACTCACTGAAAAATAGCGTCGATCAAGAGAGTGATAACAAAAGCCACCTCATTACATCAATGACACGTCGAACCGACCTCTTTTTGCCAAATAAAATCAAACATGAAATACGTAACGAGCATCTGTTTATGGCAAAACGGCGAATTCGAAACTAATTCCGGTGGTAATTGCACTCACCGACATGCTACATGCTTCCATCAACGATTTTACATCATACACTCGCACCTGCCATTCACAAAGAGAAAGAGAGAGAGACTTAATCAACGTCCAAACACTACATTTTTACTTTTTCATTTCTCCCGTGTTATTCTCGAGGTTTACGGACCTATTTTTCCCTCATAACTCTACGTAACGAAGGTTCACGGTACACAAACTCAAATTAGTAGTTTTACACTCAGCTGAAAAATGCAAATGGCAACGGCTTCAAACTAAAGTTGCCAAAAAAATTTGTCCAAAAGCGTACACACAGAAATTCATGTACGTCACGTGATAGGAGTAATAAGTCACATGATGTGTACGTTTTGACCTCTATTTCATCAATGGTAGAGTATCGGCGTACAAAAAGCGTACCTTTTTTTAAAAAGAAGTACAGCGTACACATCAAGATTTTTGTACTAAAAATCGTACGGTTGGCAAGCCTACTTCAAACTGCTGCCATTTTTGCAATTCTTCGCTTCGCAGACGCGTGTGAACCAATTTTTCACTAGCGCAATCATAAAGTCATGTTTAACTCGCAGTTAAAGCATCGTGTGCTGTTTGAATGTCGTGCGCATGCCTAGTGCGACTGAAAACCGACTAAATTGGCCGCCATTTTTCAAGTTAAATCGAGGCAACCAGGGCTGGCTAGAGGTTTTGAAAGCCCAAAAAAATACATTCTGTATTATCAAATTTTCTTAGAAATTTAAAAATTCGGGGGCCCTTCTGAGGGAGGCTTCTTGCAGCACGTGATCTCCTATCCCAGAATCCACTGCGCGTTGCTAGACAACGTGTAAACAATCTATAGGCGGCCATGCTGGATAACAACCACTGGTCATTTTACAAAAAAAACCGAAAAGTTATCGTTAAAAACGTTAAAAAATTTTACAATACGGTTTAAAAACATGAAAAAAATCTTAAAACATGAGGCACTAGGTGCAGTGTGACTTTGGGGCCCCAAAAACCTACTTACAAGCGGGCCCTGGATATGTTGTTTAGTCTAAATAGCTTTATGAATGCGCCTACTTTTTGATTCCACTGATCGTAACGTAATATCCGCCATATTTGTAACGAAAAAAAACTTGCCGCAAACTGCGTCCGCAATCAATAAAATTAGAAAACCAAACCGTTACATTCCATACGATTTCCACAGGTTGCTTGGCAACCACTTATGCTAAGCATATTACACTCTTCCCCCCAAAATTTGTACACAGTTGTAAATTTCCTCTGCGAGATGCCACCGCGTTCTCGCGTTCCGTGTTCGTCCCTGTGCCATATTGCCAACAATTCGCTTCTGGTCGTGCGACTTGCCAAGTTGATTGTCCTGGGACTCTCTTTAAAACCATCCTTCGGTACCTTTACCGTTCTTTCCCCGCACCTCTTCTGATTCTTAATCACAGCATCGTCTGGCTGAGTTGAGGGCTCTTTTAATTGCGCTGCACTCGCGTTCCTCGATGATATGATTTGAAATTCTTCACTCGCGGAAAGAAAAAAGAAAGCCCCCGCGTCTGATTGATGTGTTTCCGGTGTACCAATAATGTTTCTTCTGCTTTCAGCAAACAAAAGACGTTTCCTTGCTTTTCTGCTGCTGTTCCAGCCGATATCGCACGATTTGCTTGTTGGTTGGTGTACAGTTGATTATGGGTTTGGCAGGTATTATTCCTTTAATCACGTGACGGCTTCAGCTGGCCAGGCGTCTTTGCTCGTGGCTAATTGCATTGGAAGCTGATGTCCATTTATTTGTGCTTTCTCTTGGTTTGTAGAGCGAGTTCCGCTTTCTTCAAATGAATTTCATGCTCCCGTCATCATGAATATGTAATACGCTTGTTGTTTGTTCGTCTTCTGCCGTATTTATAAGAACGAGGGCGATAATCCTGCACGATTCCTGCTAGCCGCTTGTCGTGACGATGCTTCCTTCGCATACACGCGCGCAATTTCTTGAATTTTATACACAGGAAATGAAAAAAAATCTGTTTATTTTCTTCATTTTTCATGAGAATTCCAATAACAAAATCAAGTTTTTCAAATGGCAAATGAAAAAAATAATGAATTTAAACAAATCTTAAAATTTTTTTTTTTTTTCATTTTTCAATACGAAAATAAGCTATTAATAAATAAAAAAACAAAACAATCAAAACCGCCTTGTTTTTCTCGATTTCCATCATCCCCCACTAACACAATGCATTGAAATGCACATCGAAACAAAAAAAAAAATGCACCTTGACAAGAAGTACAAATAGGAAATGCAAATTCATGAATTGAAAATTTTTCGATTAACATTTCCAAATTCCCCATTAGAAAATCGAAATTTTCCATTCGTAAAGAATTCCATTTTATTTATTTCTTTAAACAAAATATATAGCGAAACTTGACATGTTTTAATTCCATCAGTTTGTCTAGCAATTGATAAACAAGATGCATGTGTTGGCGCAATGTAACTTCGCCTGTAGAAAGTGTGTTGAATTGAGGGCAAAGTGACAAGCGGCCGGTTGTAGTAGTCATTCCAACGACTGGGCACGTAGACAGGCCTCATTTTAGTGGTTGGACGTGCAAGCAACTCGCTTTTCACTCGAGTCCTGCCATTTTATACATTCTCTTCAAAATGGTTTTGCAAGATTTCAAAATGTCTCAGAAAGATGAGAGGGCCGTAACCCATCGTCTTTACCCCGCGATAAGACAATGAAATACTACGTGCTCGACCCAGACCCAATAAATTACACCCAAAACTCGCACCTGCTTCAATCCCAACCCATCTCCTCTTCTCCGTCTTCCTTTTACCTTATTAATTTCACATCGCCGCCACTGAAACTAAATATATTCATCCCGACGCAATTTCCGTCTCGGCACAAACATCGATAAGTCATTGACTAGTCGGGCCCAACATTCAATGGCATTGCCCTTTGCTCCTGCAATTAATCGATGGCGCTGTAGCAGAGGGCTTAGGCACCCAGACCAGGAAAATCTACTCCATCTGCAAACCCTTAAAAAAAATGTCGATACCGTAAAACCCGCTGATCGAGCGCGGCTTCCCCGCACGGCGCGCCGTTAGCATTCAAAAACTCGTGTTTTAAGTGTTTTAGATGTTTTGTGTTTTTGTTTTCACATCTCGCTTACACCGGTGCCAAAAACCCTTGAAATGTGGCGTTTTTGCCAACAACAGGAAGTGTTTCGAGAGGCTTTGTGTTCCAAAACAGCCATTTTATTCCCACCTGTTGACTTATCTTATTTGTTAAATAACTTAATGTTTAATCTTTTGTTTGCCGTGACAATTATCAACTGAATATAGTCGAGGAACATAATTCAGAAATGGCCATTGTCCAGTACTGGAGAAGAGATAAAACAAGCTGGAGGGCCCAGCTGCATATACGGTCAGTCTAATCAAACTTTCTGCAGTTGATGCATGCCGTTAAACCCTAGGCGCATTCAATAAAGCGCGGTGTCATTACGCCGTGTTCAGATATTTACACGAGAATCTCGAGTAAAATCCCGTGTTGACCCACAGCTTGGCCTTTGGAGGGTCGCCTACATCGTGTTAACGGGGGAAATTTTTAGACACGAGAAACTCGTGTTAATACCACAGTCAGATTGTACTTTGAGGGTCTTTCCATACAAGGATACTGTTAGCAGAGTAATTCCAAATAGGACAGATTAAAACTACGACCAGTCATGAGTGAAGTTTATTTTGTATCCATAGTTACACATATATTGTACAACAACAATACAATAATATACAGATACTCATTTTGTTCGTCCTGTAACATGCGTTATTACATTCAAGAACGCCATCTCGTGCTAATTCTCGTGTTGCGTTAATTGTTTATTGAATACGCCTACTGCTAATCCTCGTGCTGCGTTAATTCTTTATTGAATGCGTCTTGCTGCTGATTCTCGTGTTGAGTTAATTCTTTATTGAACGCGTCAACTATTATTCCTCATCTTGGTGTTTCTTTTCATCCCTGCACCGTAGACTGGATACCGCTCTGTGAAATTGCTTTCAGTGGTTAGAAATTAATAATTCAAACCTATCAATGTTAAAATGTCAACGCTTTTACCACCGGTATTGAATCCATCAATTCTTAAAAATACATCTGTATGGGGCAGAACAGAAACCTCAACTAATCGCGCTAACGCATTACACGAAGGTGAACAAAAGACATAAAGAGTGTATGATTTTCACCAAAACTAATTCACTCTCTTTTATCCCATCAAGATGCTTTTTAATCAGCCGAGACGGAGCCATCCATTCTTTCTGCTTTCCCTCCCTCCCCCACTCTAATCCTATAAACAGTTGTTGACGACCAATCTGTATTCAGGTGCAACGTTCCAATGACAAAACCCGTCAATACACAAACACAAATTAATTAATCCAAACATTGATTCAACAATGTCATTTCACTGCGTGTCAACAATGCCATTTCCTTGCATTTCAACAAAGTGATTATGCTGCGTTTCAACAACGTGATTAAGCTGCATTTCAACAAAGTGATTAAGCTGCATTTCAACAATGTCATTTCCTTGCATTTCAACAATGTCATTTTAATAGATTTCAATGTCATATTACTGCACTTCAACAATGTCATTTTAATAGATTTCAATGTCGTATTACTGCACTTCAACAATGTCATTTTAATAGATTTCAATGTCATATTCCTGCACTTCAACAATGTCGTTTTCCTGCACTTCAACAATGTCGTTTTCCAGCATTTCAACAATGTCGTTTTCCAGCATTTCAACAATGCCGTTTTCCAGCATTTCAACAATGCCGTTTTCCAGCATTTCAACAATGTCGTTTACCAGCATTTCAACAATGTCATTTCCCTGCATTTCAACAAGGTCATTTCCCTGCATTTCAACAATGTCATTTCCCTGCATTTCAACAATGTCATTTCCCTGCATTTCAACAATGTCAT
>JAQFXT010002217.1:0-13057 GCA_034683725.1 Strigamia crassipes
GATTTCACACGATTCCAAATAATTCCCCACGATTCCAAATGATTCCACACGATTCCAAATGATTCCACACGATTCCAAATGATTCCACACGATTCCAAATGATTTCACACGATTCCAAATAATTCCCCACGATTCCAAATGATTCCACACGATTCCAAATGATTCCACACGATTCCACTAAGTTCCACTAGATTACATTGGACTCCACTAGATCCCACACAAATTCCCATCCGTGAGATGTCTGGAGAACTCGTAAAATCTCACAAAATCTCACAAGAACTGATGAAATCTCGTGAAATCTTACAGGGTGTACGAGATTCCACCCCCATGTTGTACCCCTCAACATTAAGTCACTTAGATGCTGAAGTATAATTGTCCAAAAGGATAATTTTATATGATCCTGTGATTCAAAATCAACCTATATAAGTAAAGACTTTTATTTTGCCACTAAATAAATGGATTAAATGATCGTTTCTGAATGAACGCGCTTGCTAAATAATATTAATGACTCAAGCAACCATTTTTTAAATAAAAGCTAAAAGGGAATCACACGTGACGTAGTGTAATGAAACCAGAAGTTATAACATCCAGTAAGGTTAAATAAAAGTCTTTAAAAAACAAAATGGTAGGCCAAAAATGCCCAAACTTATAAAACTAATTCTTCATTGTTTGTTCTGGTTTGTACTACATTAGTATGCAAATTAATACATTAGTCTTGGCATGTTTAAAATCTAAACCACATGCTGGGTGGTTGCCATGGACTCTGTGTGCTGCATCATTAACATAATCGTAATTGGATCACCGTAATCACAGATACTCAAAAATAAAACAATTTTCATTATTTTCATTAGCAAATAATCAGACAATCATCGCATTATTGAAACCCCTCAACGGAAATACCGTAAAGCCTGGTTCACACTTGCGATTACGTCGGGCGGATACGAGCATGCAGACTGTGTACCCGCAGAATAGATTTGAGTGAGTTCACACAACAATTGCGAATCGCTAGCGATTTTTACTTCCAACAATCCACAAATACCATTTATTTTAAATGGTATGCCTTCTGATTGGCTGCGGAAAAAAATCGCGCAGAAAAGTAGAAATAAATCCTATTTCCAAAATCCGCCCTCAATCCGCAGTTTTAACAGGAAGTGACACATGTTACGTCATTTTTAGGCGCGTATCCGCGACGTAATCGCAAGTGTGAACCAGACTTTAAGCTCCGAATAAACGCCAGGCGTTAAATTTTTTAGAGCTGATTTTTGAAAATCAAGAAAATCAGGATTTCCGAAATCCATTTAACTTTGAATGCACCTATTGTTTTTGGAATAGAATAACGTACACGTTATGTATGCAGTGTAACTCATACATCACATACGATATATATGCTACATAACATATATATTACAGATTTTACAATTGGACCCGGCGTTTATTACCCAAAATGCCTCAGATCCCCGGATGCTCGACCCCGGCATTTATTCGAAACTTTACAGTAAGCTGAGTTGCTGTACCTGGTTCAGGGCCGGGAATATCAGTTTCCAAGATTATAGAGCTCAAATCGACGTGCGGTCTTCTTTTTGGAGGTTCGAGCTGCCGTATGTGGTTTCGTTCAGGTGACGGAGTTCTCGCTCTTTGCGTGCGATGAATTCCATAACCACGGTAACGTATCACAGAAACCATGCCTAAATATAAATAAAAGTGTTATTAATCCTCCACTGACACGTCTCCATGATAAATAAATGGAAATATAAATCCTTGGTAAAAGCAATGTCAAGGACCCAACCCTCACAGGGATTAAGAAAATCAATAGCTTTATTCGTATCAACAAGAAACGTGACAACCATGGCTACAATAAAGACAAAAGGCCAAATCTACTATAGTCTGTTTCGCAAAACTTATGACAAACTCCCATTGGCTATTGACCCGTCCGCAGCCATTGCATCATTGTTACACACGCACGATTGAAAAGTAGTGCAAAAAATGCACTTATTTGCCACAAGAAAACGCTGACCGACAATAGCACCAATAGTGACTGTTTTTAGAAGCAACCTTGACCGGTTAGCCCGGTTGGGGTTCAGTTTTGGACCCACTTTCGGTTCCAGTTTCTAATTCTTTTTCTGGCTACTTTAAATACGTTCAATTTTAAACTTTTTTAAGTTTTATTTTTATATTTATTTGTTTGTGGTTAATACTTTATTTTAGGAATATTTTAGTGAGTACTAAACTGCCATTTTTAAATTTGACTCTTCCTTATTAGTTGAGAATGATCACATGATCAAATTATATGTAACCTAGAGCTTGTGATGAGCCCAACCAATGGGAGTTTGTCATCAGTTTTGTGAAACAGACTGTAGCACTAAATTAAGCACAGCAGAATGAAATGCCCTTATTTAGGTCATCGTTAATGGGTTCCTCCCCATTTTACATTCATCTAGCATTCCTGCTAAATCATTGTTGTTTGGATGTTGAATTTGTTGAAAAAACTCTACATTTTTTTGAGATAAACTTTGTAATTATTGTACAAGCTCAGACATTTTCAGAAAAGTATAAGAACCCAAAGTGTACCCAAAAAGATATACACATAACCCTCTGATGGTTAAGTCAGTTATCTCCAATACCATAATGTTGCAGTTACCTCAATAAAAAAAGTATTGTTACCATCATTACCACTACTATGCTCAGACGAAAGCAATAAAAGTATCATCTTTACTGCTACCCTTACTGGTTATGTGATAGTGTTCAATATACCCGTTTCTAATGTTACCCAATAGGTCGGGTATTATTTTGGCTAATACCCAAATACCCAGGTAACAACTTTTTTTTATAATAAAAGGTCCATCAATTACCGGTATTTAATGACCGCTCAAACTGTGTAGTTGTGTTACAAAAACAAAATGATACTTAAGCAAAGCCAAAGCGGTAGGGCAGCAGAACTTAGAAGGTGCCAGAGCAAACCATGTAATTTCTTACAAATTAGAATTGACAAATTTGTTTTGTTTTTGGCTTTTCAATTTCGTTCTCAAAAGTGAAGTTTTTTTAAAATAATGTCGCATGCATTCTTCTCAGTAGTAATATACCGAGCACTCCGAGTAATTGTCAAATAATTAGGTTTGCACGAATCTTACCTGACAAAAATATGAGTGCTGATCTAAATTTGACAATTACTCAAGCGCGAGGTATATTTTACGAGAGAATTTACCGATAGAAAATCTGAGAAACAACCATAAAGATTTCAAACGGGATCAAAATGCCATTTGTATTTTGGTTGTGAAAACCCACAACAGATGGTGCAAAAGACAAGCGTTTATTATCGAAATGGTGAATGCAGCCACCTACAGCCACCAATCCGAAAGCGAATGGGGTTTGTTATGCGCTTCGGGATTGGTCGA
Organism: Strigamia crassipes; assembly: GCA_034683725.1. Classification (NCBI taxonomy): domain Eukaryota; kingdom Metazoa; phylum Arthropoda; class Chilopoda; order Geophilomorpha; family Linotaeniidae; genus Strigamia; species Strigamia crassipes. The sequence continues at coordinate 3,393 of JAQFXT010002217.1, forward strand.
ACAAATGATGGCCGTATTGTTTTGCCGTTCTAATTGGTCGTCAAAGCACCAGGGAACATTATCGAAGCTAGTGGTAAATCCTCTGTTCAAGTTACTTTTCAACTGTGTTTTATTCAATTTTCTGATTTGCTTGGAGGTAGGTTGAGGGATTAAAAAAAGTGGAGGATTAACAGCTTAGGGTTGATCATTCTTTGGTATGTTCACAATTTTGTACCAATGGGGTACGTACACTGTTTGCACCAATAGGGTGCTGTTTTCACAATAGTTAGTGCTCCTTTTTTATTCTTAAGTTTTTACACCTCTTTTTCAAACAGTCAGGTTTTCACAAACCGCTTTCTACGAAATAAAACTTACGAAAAATATTATTCCGATTTTCAAAGTGATTTAAAATAATTAAAAAATGCATAAATTGCAGAATATGCAAAAATTGCAGATAATGCAAAAATTGCAGAAAATGCAAAAACCACAGAAAAATCTAAAAAAAAAAGAAAGATAAGAAAAAAAAGAGGCAAGAAAAAATTTTCAATGTGTTGCTATGGCAAAGCCCCAATGGTAATAAGGACATTGCTAGAGTAAAAGTGATTAAGCATTAGCAACTCCCTCCTGTCATTGGGGTGTTGTTACTGCGACTATAAAGCATGACAATTTTGGACAATTTTTTTAGGTACCTAGTCCAATTATGCAGGCAATCGGGTATCAAATTTTCTGTTAAATTACCCGGGTATCCGGTTCCCCATTACCCGATACTGGACACTATTTTGTGACCTATAATCTAGCACTGAGTTTGTTAAATTTTAAAAATTTCAAAAATTTTAAAAATTTCAAAAATTTCAAAAATTTTAAAAATGGTATTATGTAACATTATTGATACCCCCCTCCCCCCTTCGTAACAAAACTTAACCCCCCCTCCTCCCCCTAAGGCGTTACATAATATATGGACGGCCCCAAAGTGGCAAACCTGCAGCTTTTTGCTCGCGAACTAGCACTGGTCCGCAAACCACCATTTTAAAAAGTGTTTGTTTACAAAAAAAAAATCATCAATCCAATTTGAAGTAATAGTTTGAAGCAATGCAACTTCACCTTGAAATTAAAATTCAATCTACTTAATGAAATGAAATCAATTAAGTTTCATTACTCTCAAATGTTTTCCAAACCCAAAGTAGGACATTTCTCGTTGCATTATGGGCATGACTTAATGTTAGTGCCAGTACTGTTTTTTATGGCTTGTTCATTCACTGCCTAATTGCTGTCTAAATATTGATGGAATGCTTTTAACTTAAATAGAGCTTACCTGGAATGGAAACCATATGGAGCATGCTTAAAGTTACACATTGTAAATCCATTTACATCAATTTTAAAAGTAAAAATACAATTCAAACAAAATTAAACCTCCACTAGCTTTGTAAGTAAGTAAAATTTACTTAAAGCACTTTTTATTTTACTTGGTACTTTGTTTGCACCAGAATATTTGCGCTAGCCTAACATTTAAAGATATGCGGCAGTTCATATAAAAAGCCGGCTTTATAAACTAGATACAGTATATACAAAAATTTCAAATCTTAAAAAGTGACTTTTACAATATTTCTCATAACTTGTGAACAGAATAAGATAAAATTAGAAACTAAACTGATTTGAGGCCATAAATATCTCAGAAAACTTTTCTAAATTGAATGTATGGGTCTCCCGAAACCCTCGAAACAAGTCATAATGAAGCTGCGTTAAGCTAAGTTCACATGCTTCAGCCAATGCGTTGATGTTGAAAAATTTCAACTTTAACTTCATGTGCTACAACACACAAAACCACTACGCGCATTGGGCGAAGCGCATAGATAATGCAGAGAAGTTCACATGCAAAGCATCTCAACAAAGCAGCTTTTGTGCGTAATGCATGTAAACCTGCCTTAAAGGTGTTCATTCATTTATTCGACGGTTCATTTATTCGACAGTTCATTTATTCGACGATTCATTTATTCGACGGTTCATTTATTCGCCAGGAATGAACTGGTATTTTGGTCATTGGGTTTCGTTTAGATTAGGTTAGGTTAGTTTAGGTTAGGTGAGGTTTGGTTAGATTTACTAGCGAATAAATGATACGACCCCGCCTTAAAGAGGTTGAACAATGCATTTTTACATGCTAGCCTGAATACGTAGTTTTTTTAAAATTCATGATGCAAATGCATTAGCTTAATCATTTTGTAGACTAAATCATCCCAACGTCATGTGGGCTAAATTAAGACTTCATTTGATGCAAACAAGATATTAGACGCCTCAATTTGCTTAAGCTGTGCGATGTCGATATTACACAGTTTGCGACCAGGTACTTTTCCCTTATAATTAGAGCAATTTTTACACTATATTTAGCGTAACATAAAAGTAGGAAAATATGCTTTGCGCGATACACGTTATAAAAGTTCCGTTTCACTATATTTATACCATGTGACTGATCATGTGACTGCAATACCCTAAATCTTTTTTCTTTTTTAAAAAAGCTACATGTTTGTTTAATAAATCATAGGTTTTGAATACTAAATGATTTTTTTTTCTCCTATAATTTAATTTTTTTTTTTCACATAAAAATAATAACAGAATAATTCACCTTCAGCTGCAGACTGAGCTTGCAATTATTATTGACAAAATTGGAATTTTCTAAATGTAAATTAATAAAAAGCACAAAATATAATCAGAAAATGTCTTTTTTGAATAAATAATAAATTCCCTGTCCAAATCTACATATTTCTTCAGCACTAAACCCTCAAATACTGAAATAATTGCAAATTAATTCATTGGTTAATCTCACATCTGCAGCAATTGTCATAAAAACAAATCACATTCGATTTATCAATTAAATTATCGGATTAATCAATGCCAACGCATTCTAAAGGCCCGCACAATGTAATTAACACGCAATCCATTCAATACTTACTTGAAATCTTGTTAAACCAAACAATTAGATCCGAATATTTGTTTCCGTGATTAAGTGACGACTCTACAGTCTAAGATGTCTATAGCTATGAATGCAGTAGGAATATGATGTCACTTCGCGGTATTACCAATTTCACCACGAGATGTCATACTGGTGTAATTGTGAGTCATCTTATGTAATGTGGTGTTTTAACGGGAGATGGCGTAAAGGCGACAGAATCGATTGACCAATGAGAAACGGATTTGGAATCAGAATTTGACATCCGCGGTGTAAGTGCGATAACAAGTCTTTTCGTGATATTTGTCTTTGGAAATACCACATTCCAAATTACCGGTAAGTGGTAATTAAGTAAAAATATGAAACAAGTTAGATTTTAGCTGCTGGATGATAGCGTGTGCCATACGGCTCTAATTGAGATGCGCGTAGACGCATTGAATACGAAACATCTGCGCAGACAACATAAACCGCGGTTTGTTTATTCAGTTCGCCGGAATATTTTGAAAAAAAAATGTAAAATCGTTTGAGTTTTTTTATATGAACAAGAATTTCATTTAAAAAGATCGATTTTCGCTTCATGCGACTCGTAAAAATTGTATTCTGAACTCTGCAGGTCGATAAATTACATCGAGACTATTCATGAATGTCGTCATCGTGTTAGTGTTGGTGTAATTTTTACATTTTAATTTGATTTTTTTATTCTTTTTTTTTTAATTTTTTTTTATAGGAACCATGAGCAATAAATTGATACAAAGCATTTTTCAAGTTGCAAATGCATCGAAATCAATACTTAAAGATCAAACACTCGGCACAAATATCTTAAAGAAGTCTCTAATGACGTCATCTACACTCTTGCAGACTCCACACTCTGAAATTGTAAGTTTTTTAGTGCCAGGATGTGAAATACGATCTTTAAAAAAAATATCACTTACATAACAAAGTTTTTATTATTTATTATTTGTTGAAATTCTGTTCTAACTCAATATAAAATGTGGTTTCAATTACCCCAGAAAAAAAAAATATTTTTAGTGGCACAAAAAATCTAAAAAAAAATTTAAAAAAATGTTTGTTTCCTGTTAATTCAACCCAGGCTAGCTCGGTTGAAAGAGAAGAAATGCATTTTATATTGAGTCAGATTTAAATAAACACAGTCACAGTTGAATGGAAGTTGATCTGCTTGAGTCTCATGCAAATGCCATTTACTGGAGTTGAATTTTATACTGAATTTGTATATTTTGTTTCTGAATTCATGTCCAAATGCACATTGTCAAGGTTGAAAGTTATCACTAAATATTTTTTTAATAGCTCCATCTGTGTTAATTATCAAAGAATTGATTGCTTGCAGTTTCACAATTTTGCTCCAACCATCAAATTTAATGAAATTTTTAGTTTACCCTATTTTTTCGAACCTTAGATTTGCAATCGACCTCGAATACCGTATTTCATCGATTAAAAGCCGCTCTCGAATAGTAGCTGCAGCTAAAAATCGAGGCCACAAATAAACGAAAATGAACTTGAAAGAAACATTCCACGTTCATTTCACAGCTGTAACATTTGTTCTATGTATGTTTTGAATCTCAAAACGAGCGTAGAATGAATGAAAAGACTGAAAAACAACCACTGCTTCGTATAGTACCCGGAGCCAAGAAAGGCAATTTGTAATAAAAGCCACGGCTTTTAATCTTTTAATCAAAGAAATACGGTGTAATTGAAATAGACTAATAACGATACATATAGCTCAGACGTTAGCTTTTCTCTTCTTCAATAACATCTGTAATAAATCATCGGTAATTGCAGGAATACGGGCAATGGGCAATGTTCGGGGTTTATGGTTTTTCTTTAATTCCTCTCTACAAATTATTGGTGGAAAACGAAACAGCCCTAACTCTAAGGAGTCGCGAGCCGGGAGTTGAACCCAGATCCCCCGCTTACCGGACTGGTGCTCTACCTTTAAGCTACCTGGGACTCCAACAGAACCGATGCACGTTTCGCCTTGTAATTTTTCCACCAATCCTGGCCTGCCCAATTAATTGGCTGAGACCAATTCTAACATTTTTAAGTGAGTCTGGCCGTTTCATTTTTCCACCAATATTTTGTAGAGAGGAATTAAAGAACCCAGATCCTCCGCTTGCCGGACTGGTGCTCTACCTTTAAGCTACCTGGGACTCCAACAGAACCGGTGCACGTTTCACCTTGTAATTTTTCCACCAATCCTGACCTGCCCAATTAAGTGAGTTCGGGCCGTTTCGTTTTTCCACCAATAATTTGTAGAGAGGAATTAAAGAAAAACCATAAACCCCGAACATTACCTGTATTTTTCCAATTACCAATGATTTATTAAAAAAAAAAATTTTCAAGTGGTTCTGGTACTTTTAAAGACTAGTAAAACATTGAACGGTTTTATTATATTACTTGAAATGTCACACGACTAAACGCCCAGATGTTTTCAATGCAACTGCATTTCGCTTGCTTGTGAAATTTTTATGATACCTGAATCTAACCTAGGAAAATCTATGACCAGCCAGAATCAATTTGTACTATCTTTAGTTACACAACATAAAGAATTTTATTAATCGCATAATCTGACAACTATAATACAGTTTTTGTTTAGCAAATTGGGTTTATTTGCATATTGCCTTTTTGGTATGCATTAGACATTTGTTGCATTTCTATAGGAAAAATTTTATTACTTCCATGCTGCCACCTGGAACGACACACACAATAAATTTTTTATGTCCATGTGCACAATGTTTCTCAGGCAGTAGCACGCTTCTTTCTGCTAAATCCCATTTGTTATTACTGGCCTATATATAGCAAAACATTGTGAAAATAACTAGACTTTGATCAATACCCACATTTGTATTGTATTGTATTGTCGATGATTATGATGTCGACTTCTTGAATTAAAGCATTATGTTAGCGACGCTAACATGATGCTTTAATTCAACGAGGTAAAAATAGGGTAGGTCAGGTTAAGATAGGTTAAAATAGGTTAGGATAGGTTAAGTTAGGTGTCGACAACGAAGCATGTCCCATTTTTCAATATCACCGATACTTATCGGCAACCAAATATTGGCCAGTACCAAGGGGCCGTCCATATATTACGTAACGCCTTAGGGGGGGAGGGGGGTTCAAGTTTTGTTACAGGTGTTACGAAGGGGGAGGGGGTATCAATAATGTTACGTAACACCATTTTTGACCGCAACCCTGTCGGTGCTTCAATTTTTTTAAATTAAATTTAAAAAAAATTTTAAAAAATGGGGGGGGGGGGGGGGTTGAGTTTTATTACGTAATTTTCTAAGGGGATTTGTGAATTTGTTAGAACTGTGTTACAGGGGGGGAAAGGGTCTAAAAATCGAAAAATAAGCGTTACGTAATATATAGGCGGCCTCCAATACCTGTGCTGATATTTTGAAAATGTTACAGAAACCTTCAAAAATTAGTGAAAACGTTCAAAAACGTCGTAAAAACGTTAAAAAAAATAACATCGGCGATAATAGGTATCCTTGACCATATTTCGGAGTGGCTGTTTGCATCTAACCCTTTTTTGGGTCTTACGGGGCCCCAAAGCTACATGGGGCCATTCTCCTACGAGAACCTACAAATGTGCACCTGAATGTCTTTGTTTGCATACCATTTGGAACGAATTTGAAATCATTGTGTGTATTTTTGCAACACAATGGCATTGTTATCAGATCAGTTTGCATTTAGCTGAATAATTCATTTTAAATTTAATACTTAGTAACGAGTTTTTCTTTCTTGGCGTTCAACTTTGTCGACCTGTTGAATTGCTTTAGCTGACTCACGAGCAGGTAACAAAAAAAGAAATCCTTTAAGGAAGATGAAAAATTAGTAAATCTACACCTCCTAACTTTCACACTAATATTTTTCTATAGTTTTTTCACAAACAAAAACTAACTGATTTGTAACTTATTTCATAATAAATAACAATAACAATAAAAAAGGAACAATTACTAATATAAAGTTTTAATTCATTTCCTCTGTAGCAAGTTGCCATACAACAGCAAAGAAACAAGGAAGAAGGGTTGATGACTGAGTTAGTTCGAGACTTTCTGGACCCAGCAGATTTTTATAAAGCAATACAAAATATAGGAATCGATTTCTTTTGTGGTGTTCCAGACTCTCTACTTAAAGGTATGTGACATTGAAATGTGTTGCGTGTGCCAAACCGATAGTTTCCTGTTGGAGGCAAGTGGTAGATGTTCTTGTCATGGAAACAGCACCTTTAATCAGACAAAGGTGAGAAACAAAGAGGTTCTCAGCAGGACACTCATCCAAGTGTCTAACCAGGCGGCAAATGTATCGACAGCATCACCGATTCTTAGCCCACTGATGGAGATTGGCTCGTAGAACTAAAGTTGAACCTCGTTATAACAAACCGCGACATAACTAATTTTTGTTATAACAAATTTGAACTCCATGTTAAAAAAATTCTATATAACAAATTTTTATATTACGAATTATTCGTTATAAAGAACAAGTTTTTATGAACACCCGTTCCGGCTCGCGACTCCTCAGAGTCTGAACCGTTTGTTTTTCAGCCAGAAATTAGGGGCAGAAGTAGAACATAAAATTAACTGAAGTTCCTGCATTAAGAGAATTTTTCAACATACACTTATTCCCCGATTTACAAGGCACTTGTTTTATACGATTTTGCTTTTACACGGTTTATAATTAACAGATTTAAAAAAATTGATAAGAAATGTATATTCCGCTACATATACGCCTATACAAAGATTTGATGACATTTTTGAATTTTATTCCTTCGGTAACACTGATGAAAACAACGGGGGATTCCCGGTGTTGTAAAATACGTATATTGTATTACATTCGTACGTTTGTTGTTTTATAAACTAAGTATAATTTTAAGTTTTCTAAGATGTTTTACTTTTGTTTTACTTAAATAAATGACCGAATCATGTACATTTTCGGGTTATTTTCGTTTTACACGATTTTACTTAGCAAAATCCAAGATTTCAATTTACACGGTTTTGTGCAGAACCTATATCTTCCGTGTAAATCGGGGGATAGGTGTAGCGCTTTCACCAATAGACCCGAAAACAATCCCTAAAACCGTAAGGCCGTATATGAAAACGGCATATTTTTACCCTTCTGTCTCAGAAGGATAAAGTAAAAATATAAATAAAATTTGACATGGCACGAAATGAAGATGTTTAGCACAGCGCACCCGAGGACAACAAGGAAACAAAATGAAAGCGAAGCGACAGGATAAAACCCTTGCGGTTTGCTGCATTAAGGAATATACTGCATTTCAATGTTGTTCGGGAGTTACTCGATATAAATATAAAAAAGAGGGGCCGTGTAAGCTTTAGGGATGCTTCTGAATGCGAGTCACGCTTGGGTGTGGTTAGACGCATGCGCCTTAGTCGTCGCGCTTTGTCGTTTGGAAGAATGGATATGTATGAGTACGTATGTATACATGTATGTGCGTATGGAGAAAGATGAAGAAGGTAGTGTGGAAATTGTGGGTCGATGCAATTTTTCAAATAAGTCGCACATGTTTGGTCGCGGTATGAATTGGTATTGTGTGCGCGCGTGACGGGAGCAAATAGTGTTGTCAGTTTTTTTTTTTTTTTTTTTTTTTTTTTTTCTATTTGAGCGCGTGTTTGTCCTTTGTGCGCATGAGTGGGTTTGATTTGTGCGCGCTGTTTCTTTCGCCGACCATCAATTCGACGTTCGGGCGCCGGTTTGGCGTTCGCTGATGGCACGTGGAGGTTTTGCCGCGTGTAAATTGTAGACTTTGATAAGAATATATGTAGAAACGTGCATTTTTTATGCGATAACTGTAGAGAAAGCGGCGTCAAATGCAAAGATGGCGGCTAATATGTGCGAGTCGTTCGTAATTATCTTTCGTTTTGGCAGTTGTGTTTAGTGTGTTCCGCTCGGCTGGGCTGGGAAGGCATTCTGGGAAGGTGCCAGGACATTTATTAGGCCTCGAAGGGAGCCAAGAAAAACAAGAAACAGTGGAGCGGAAAAATTCCTCCTCTTTTGCCGTGTTAGCCACCGTTTTGCTGCTTCCTACATTGCACCTTTTTTCGCGCTTCTCGTTGCTTTCTTTTACATCCGATCGCATTGCGAATTGAGATGGGTCTTTATTGCTTTGAGCCCTCGATGTTTCCGATTTCGGATCCACTTACTTTCATTGATTTTTTTTTTTTTTTTTTTTTTTTTTTTTTTTTTTTTTTTGTTAATGCATTTTTTTTATTTTATTCATGGGACTTATAGAAGTGTTTGGTTTGTGCGGGGTGTGATGCAGTGAAAACTGAACGAGGGGTAAATGTGTATGGCAGACAAGCAAATGTGATTGCTATATCGCATTTGTATTCACTTTGAAAAATTATCGCACTGAGCTACGCCAAGGAGATGAGGAATGGAGAAATAGGTCAAGTAGATTTACTCTCCACTCAGTTTGATTTGTTTCTTCAGAGACGGAAAACAAATATTTAAATTGAGAGATGAACTCAAAGCATTGTCTTTGCATCAGGGGCTAGAAGATGGGGTTGCTCGGGTCTAAAAAAAATGTTTGTTTGCTTTTTTTAAAATTTTATTTTATTTTTTTAGGGCCAAAAATACGTTTTTAAGACTAAAACTACGTTTTTTGGATCAAAAATACGTTTTATTAGGACCAAAAATACGTTTTATTAGGACCAAAAATACGTTTTATTAGGACCAAAAATACGTTTTATTAGGACCAAAAATACGT
>JAQFXT010002218.1:0-13056 GCA_034683725.1 Strigamia crassipes
AAACATGCAAGACGTGACCTGAGACGGTCAGAGAAGCCTGGGTAATGCCCAGGCACACAAAAGGTGACAGTTTTCGGTGCCCACATGGTCTCGTAGCCACGTGGCCGCCGGTTGACATAAGTTGGGGTTTGGAAACATGCCCCAAACTGGAAGGCACTGTCTGGAACCAACCCCTAGACAACTATTTGAATACAAGGCGAAAAACCAATAAACGAAAACATGTTGCAGTCAGTTTCTTTCATTCGTGATCAGTATCCAGCACTGCTTGACCCTCCCCTGGTCAGCAATGTCCGAATGCCTCATCACAGATTGTTTAGGACCCCAGATTTAAAGAGGCGACAAAATGATGTTGAGATAAAGTGCATCAGCCAGGCTCAAATTGACGCCGACCAACTTCACGCATATCTCTATTCCGCTTTGTGACGATGTCAACCTTGGGGTGTGTATTTCGAAAGAAATAACATGTCAGAGGGTTAAGTTCACAAGACCAAAACCTCAACTTGTGATCGTAGAGCGATCACTGTGTGACGATGACGTTCTAGAGTTAGAATATTATGCCTATCCATGCGTCGAGTGACGGATGATAGGGCGATTCGGTAGTCACGCATATTAATTGGTAAATCTTGAATACAAATTGTGCAGAGAAATAAGGAGACAAGTGGTTCTCAATACATTACATACGCAACAGATTATAAATTATACATGATATTATGCCGACATTTGGCTATTTAAATGTTACACGTTAAATTATACAGGGGACTAGATCGGATACTTAACCGATCGCGTGTTTGGTTCTTCGGTGTAGACTTCTCGAGTGATCCGACATTCGATGCGGGCTGCATCGTCACAACAACGTCATGATCCAACGTTTGTTTAATCATTGGTTAACGTTTTTAACGGGAATAACGTCGTGGTAAAACTGTGAAATGGGGAAAAGGCATTGGACACGTACGGGGCTACTCAATCGAGTGCAACAGTCGGAATTCACCCAATACATGTCGGTATTAGGAATCCTGTCGCTAAATGCGGCAAGACTGGGGAGAATATCACGCTTATCGATCTGCTTCATGCGTCTGCATGGTATTTACGGTAAAGCGTGATCGGGAATTACTATCACCACACAATAACAGTCATCATCGTGGGCACGCACGGTATTCAGATATATGTGGCGGCTTCACCATTTGCACCGCGCCGTAGGGCACACGCCTGTTAACGTTTGGTGCGTATGACGGCATCAATCGATAGGACCGGCATCGTACGTATTGGCTTCTGACCACAGCAAACGGTCAGGCGTCTCAATCATTGGAGGAAAACTACACCTTTTTGTTAGATAGGTGCAACACATATTTACATATAGTTCAGTTCAGTATTCAGTATCAAGAGTCAGGGAGGTTTTCCGGTTGGAATCCACTTTATATACTAGGGCCAGTATAAGGATTAACTCAGTGTTCCAATCGGAGCACTGGCTCTGGGAATCCCTCCAATCAGGTGATAGGGGATATGGATACCCAGGACACAGGAAATGGATACCGGGGACACTTTTGCTGTCCAGGGATCCAAAGGATTAGGATACGCAGGCGCATATCTTAATCCCTCGAAAGGGGTGGCTAATCCCTAACAGGTGTTTATCAGACTTTACCAATTCTATTGAATTGGTGCAGAAACTTGCTAAAATATATTCTACTATTAAGAAATAAATAGTATATATATTTCTCTGACATCTAGACATATAAAACGTGTGTTTTTATGTCTAATTTCTATAAAACAGGCGTTTCATGAAGTTTGAGGAATTTTAACGTCACTTGGCGCAATCGCGCTATCTAGTGTCGAATTTTAACTTTAAATACGATTTTAAACCGTCACAAACTAAAGTGAACTAAAAATTCTTATCATAGGAAATACCATTTCCTGTGAAAATGCGGGTCTGCGCACTGTTGAAACTTAATACAAAAAATAACTTTTTCCTTGCCTCCCTCATAAAAAACACAAACTAAAATAAAATAAAACAAAATATTTTGCAGATTTTGCGATTTCCAAAAACTCAACCCTTTGAGGCCTTGGATGAGTTTTGGGATCGCCACAACACGTAACAATATATATACAATAATAATAATAATAATAGTAATTAATAGTAATAATAATAATTACAGTATGAGGTTATTTTTTACTGCTAATTAGGAATTATCTGAGATTTTGGGAGATATAGTTAAAATGTCTTCAAATCTGCTATTGCCATCCATCACTTTTGAATTCTACTGTGAACGACGTGGACTCAAGGTAACAATGTTCGTCAACCTGAATGAAGCAAGACGTTTCATCAATCATTATTTTGGGCAATCAGTACACCCGAAGTTTCTGGCCGAAAGCATCTATATTCTACCCGACACCAATGCCAAAGCAAACACCAAAGCCATGGCTGACGATAGGAAAAAAGGGATCAACCTTTGCCAATCTTGCCTTAACTCCCAAAGTAGAGTGCTGGTGTATCCTTTGTAAAAATTTCCAACGTGCTCCAGTGGTAGAAGCAAGTCGCCACAACCGGATAGCAGAACTCCGTCTTGGCCAGATGCGGCAGGCAGCGGATGTCCTGAAAAAGGACAATTGTTCTCTCATCAAGACCCCAAATGATTCCACGCCGCAGCCAGGTCGATCCTCTACAAGTTTCTCACTAGAAAACATGGCTTATATGTTCCAGCATGTTCAAAGAGTCAGACAGTCGAAATTGGTCCGTCAACCCCACTCCCAACCCCTGGAGACATTATTCCGAAAGATAGATATTCCGCCTTTCAAAGAAAAGCAGGAGAAAATATCTCAATTCTTAACGATCTGTAAAGCTACAGCCATTGCTAAAGGGATGACTACAACATCATTTTTTATTAAAATTGGCTCTAATGTTCCAAAAGTTAGAGCCGATTTTGATAAATTTTGTGGCATAAAAAACGTTATCTGTCATCCAAACGTTATCTGAACATCATGTTGGATCTTGCGAGATATCGCAAGACCTTGCCAGATCTTGCAAGATCTGAAATAGTGTGCCAAGTATCGCAAAACCTGGTACGCGCTATCAACGAAATTTTTAATACCAGGTTGCAGTACCGGTACACGGCACTTTCTACACAAAAGTACTACAATCCGAGTACCAGTACGGTACCGGCAGTACAATACCGTCGCTAGAATACCGCATACCATGCACAACACTGACAAGTAGTTTGTTTATTTCTATTGTTTAATTATTTCTTTTTGTTCCACTCAAGATGTGTGCTGAAATTATTTAATAGGAATTTTTTGCCAGGAATTGTACACACACCCATTTTCAAAAAATAAAAAACAGTGGGATGAGGCTAAACTTTATTCACTGACTGTACTTGGATTAAAGATCCCCACCAAGCAATCTGTCATGAGGTGTTGCTGATAGAAAAAGATTACTTTGTCAAAAAAGTTTGCTTACACGTTGTTGTAACCCTGGAGCACTTTCTTCGGGGTTATACACAAATAGTGCAAATTATAATATTGTTATTTTTTGGATGTAAATAATTACAGTATAAATAAATAATGATTTATGGTTGATACGAAATATTTGTGTATTTTATTATAAATATAAGAATTATATTTGGGGTGTAAAGTATATTTTATTAATCCCCTTATCTCCCCTTTCTATAACATTCCAAGTAAAGGGGAACTCCGGAAGAGTAGGGATTAAGAGTCACCTGACCAAAATCCTCCAATCATGAGAGGATATGCAAATTCCTGATAAGTCACGTGACTAACCCTACATAAAGGGCCACAACAGGAAGTCAGGGACTTACCCCACAACATTCGATACAAGCACATCACTACCTCATCATGATCAGGCCGTATGATTCCACCAGGACAACGGATTGACCGAGGACCGATGTACATCGATATCAGTAAGCATCAATCTCCGAATATCAGCCGAATGTGGTAGCATCCACAACCGGATGAATATTCTGACGAAAGATAGTCATAGACACGACTATATCCAGCACACTGAATTGAAATCAGGCGCTTTACGGAATTCTGGCCGTACCGTGTACTAGACAATAGTCTACGACACCACACTGTTGCGTTCGATCTATTGGACAAACTAGTGCCGTCCAAAACGAGGGACCGAGTCTACTCGAACCCTTCGTGATAACACGCGATTGCAAATCTCCTTGCGGACGTCACAAAGCAAGAGCTAGATACGGTGTCTACCAATGCCTGTGTAGATACGCGTATTTACTGAAAAGTAGCCCGTGCCACAGGCTTTTGCATATGGATTTGGGACTGTGTGTTTCATTCGAAGGATAAATACCCGGTTATTTGTGGCTCTAGGAGCTGTCTAACTAACAGCTCGTCCTTTAGATTCTGCGTTCGATTTCTGTGTCACTCCGGAAACCCAATATAGTAAATTGGCAGAAACTAGAAATAAAAGGTTCTGTGAGTGTAACAGTCGCCGTGGAACTACTGCGGTACGAGACTAATCTTAAACCGACACGTACGGATAGTGTTGAAGACCAAGCCAGTTAATTGGAGTCGGTCTTCAGCCACAGCACCTGAACTGATTTTGATCAAGCTGTAAAAAACCCACTAGACAACCAGGAATAACAGACCAGAGATTCAGTCTAATCCTGACCAGATTAGCATCTCACCGTATCCGCATCGACATGGATCCGCGACCAAAATAAGGACAACAATTCGAAGATATATTTGTACATTCGAGATAATAAAATATCTTCATAAAACATTAAACCAGTATCCAAATTATTCCCAAACCGAATAATCGCTTAAACGATAATACCACAGGTAAGTACCACGTGTAAACTTAATAAAGTCGGATCACGACAACGTGATCAAAAAGTTTCGCAGATTTGCAATTTTCCATAATAGGCCTCTGTCAGTCTCGGGCATCAAGGGGTTTAGGACAAATCTAACCTTCGTAGAAAACAACTGAATTTATAAAGTCAGGATTCTCCAAATCTCCTCTTCTAGCTGTGGTGATAGTTCTCAGGTTCAACTCTTTTCAGAAGGAATCTGGTTTAAGTCGAGTAATTAAAATGTAGCATTTTAAATGTCAAAGGCAATTCTCAATGATGATGAAATCTCGCGTGTTCGGGGCGTAAAACGGTTGTCTGTGTGGTTGCGAGAACAAAACAAGATGACACAAAAACAGAAATTTAGTTGCACTAACAAGTTCACTCTTGTTTCCCAGTGTCTTTATTTACCCAAACTTGGGTCTTATAAACAAAAATAACACATGACCACATGGTCAAAACCATAAAAATGTAAATTCTTACACGGAGGGGTAAAGGTAACAAAAATTTAAATTTTAACATGACATCACCTCTCAGGTGGTAATTTATGTGCAGGGAATTACAAACGCATGAATCAGAATACACGCTTGTAACAACTTCTTTAACCTAACTGTATTTCCCACAAGTGCAAAAAAAAACTATACACTTTTAATATTTTATATTAAACTATTTTTCTCTTTAATAGAAATTCCCAAAATATCGACCTTGGTACCTCAACCTGGTTCTAAAGGTAAGTAAAACCCAGTGTTTAATTCAGTTACTAAGGTAATCTCTGCAGTGTTGATTGAATAAATCCAAGGAGCAGTTTGTGTTTCTAGGAATTACCACAGAGACAGTTTAAAAACCTTGGTGATTGGCAGTACTTGGTTGCATAAGTTGTGTTAGGTGGCGACCTGAAGGTTGTCTTTGGTTATCATTAGCAATTATGATCAATAAGCATCTACTTGAACAAAATAAGAAACCTCTGATACTAGATACATGGCAGTAGAAGAGGATGTGACAGCAATTTAGATTAGATTAATTTAAAGTTAAATTATTAAATTAAATGATAATGGGATGTAACAAGAAGAACAAAAACTTTGCAGAAATAAAGAAAAAAAATCCTAATGCTAAGTGAATTAAAAGAAAACGCACATGTTGCTATCATTAAATTTTAACTCTAAATTGTACTTTATATAGAAACATATTACTTATAAAGTACATACTAGTATGTACAGTATTTAAATACCACTTTTCAGTTGAGATTGAAAACTTAAATGTAAAACTTCAAAACTATCTTTTGAACTTAAACCATCTTAATTTTTAAATGTGCAGTAATCATGAGTAGTTATCACGTAATTAATTAAGATTTGGTGATATCGTTTAATCAAAGAACTTCAAACAGCATTACCAGAGCGCGCAACCTGCAGAAGTCGCGCCAAGTTCAAATGGCAAAAACAATTTGCGCGCAAAACAGTAATATTTTGCTACAATAAAAACTGTAGTTATAAAAGTAATAATTTCCATCAGGAATATAGAATGGGATAGAAGTAACAAATGATACATACAAGTGTGTTTATCTCTTCCTCCCCTCGTAATTGGTAAATAGTGACAACATCAGCTGTTTTGTCCTATGATGTCATCCTTAATCCTTAAAGTTACTCCCATAACGAGAGTACTCCCACTTATACCCAGATTTGGAGAGATTTTGAAGGAAATCATTCAATAACAATTTGATAATCCCCAATTAATTTTTCTGCTAGTATAAATAGGAAATAATTGCTTGCTAGCTTACTTTGGACTGATTACTTACACTAATTTGGTCCTTACAAAATATCCACATGTGTGGTACGCTGTTGTGTGTGCCGCCTATATGAGGACAAATAGCACCGATGTGTTAAAACAATTGCACTTAAAACGTCGACTTTCTATTTACTGAGCCTCTAATCGTAAGCCAGAATTCCTTTTTCAATGTGAAGATTAAAGCAACCAAATAAGTGGATCAGAATTCAGACAGGATCTCTTTTTCTAAGTCGCCAACTGCGATAGGTTCCCACTCCAACTAAAAATTTATTAACAGAAATTCCATGGTAAGTTAAAGTAAATCTAAATAGGTTTATTTTTGAAAACTTTTGTATTTAAGAGAAAGGAAATGAATACCATTCTCGAAACTCTAGATCTAAATAAATCTAGCATTAAAAGTCCAAACTTGGGCTGTTGGAAAATCTAAACAGGGTTTCCTTACAAACTTCTTTGGTAATTCCAATCTAAATAGATTGGACACTACCAAGGTCCACCGAAATTCTCTTACCAAATGGTAACGATATTGTGACAATAAAAGAAAGTCAATCCAATATCACTGAATTACGAAGATTCAAGATGGAAGCCAGAAGTGCGACTAAAGGAACCACATGGACCCAAAATAGCCAGAAGAAACAGCACCGACAACAAACCAGATGCTACACCGATTGCCAATGCAATGCAATACCTAAATGCGATAAGTTCCAATTAGTTTGCTGCATGATTTCTTGTATTATTCTAATCGTAAAAAGCTTTGAGCTTTAATTGTAGCCTTATTTTATGAAAGTAAGAGCCATTTGTCGCCTAGTTCATGTATAACTGTTGAAATAATATTGCCGGGGATAATTCATGCCTGAATTAATCCCCCTACGCCAATGAATTGTACATAAGTTTAATGATTAGTGTGTCCAATTTTATTTATCTCAATCAATAAATTGCAAATTTGATATTTCAGCTTTGGTTATAAATGTCTAGTTGAAATTTTGGGCTTGTGAACTTAACCCCCTGACGTGTCATTTTTTCCGAAATACACACCTTAGGTTGACATCATCACAATCTTTAGCTATCACTTTCAATTTTTTCTCACCAAGCTCAATGTCAAAAGGAATAATGGTAGACAAGTCTGTGAACACTGATTGGTCACCACAGATGTGGCCTGTCACACCTGTGTCCATATACCACACCTCATGGTTGGCCGGAAGGACAGTCGACGTCGAACTAATATTGAAGGCAAAAAAAGCAACGAGTCTTCTGTCTACGTTTTGACCTTGTCCACTGCCTCTCTGTCCTCGTGATCAAGGCCTTGACGATGCCCTCTTTGTCCTTGTGATCCAGGCCTTGACGGTTTGCAGATCCCTGATTGAGTTGACTTTTGTTTTGCTGTGATGCTCTGCATTGTCCACTGCATCTGGATCCGTGAACTTTTTGTGATGTGAACGCTTTTGACCCATCAGCTCCAGGGCTTGGAGTATCCTGGTGTCAATATTTTAATTGACTGTGTGCAGCCAGTAATTGAGCCTTTACCTCCACTGGCTTGAATTTGGCATCGTCCCAATAATATGCATTGATGACTACCGTATCATATGTAAGCGGCAACTGGTCCATTTTGTAAAATGCATGTTCCTGGTCGAGCAACTTGAACTTGGCGTTTTCCAAATTCTGGACTTTGACGTCCACTCTGGCAATAAAGGCAGCCATTTCCTCTTTCTCACCCAGCTTCAAAGCAAGAAACTCTCTGTGCAGCTTGGCTTTGCGGACTCTGGATTTGGGTTGGATAACAGCCTGCAATGCTTTCCAAGTGGCCTTCGCATCTGCACATTTCACTACAACGGACGTATATTCGAGCTTTACCCTCAGACATATCAGTGCCTTCTCACGCTTCTTCCGTGCTTCGAACTTTGCTATCATGTCGTCTGCCCCTGCTTTGAGTTTCTCCGCATTCTCAACAAATCCCCAAAGGTTTTTATTGTCTAGAACAAGCCGCATGTCTATAGACTAAGCCAAATAATTGTCAGCCGGAAATTTGTCAATGGCAAATGGCAGCCGACTTTCTGCAACATCTGGAGCGATCATGTTGCGAAAGTTGGTGTAAACCTGCTGAGAATAATAAATGTGGGCAGAAAATGTCTCGCAAGAAATTTATAATATACCAACATACTGTCACGCGTCCTAGCCGCACTGTGAACCAGCGTGCTATTTTGCGCAATAATTAGTATGTTAGTTGTCAATTTCCCCCATAGATGGCGTTAGTAAGCGAAAGCATTAATGATGACGAGGCGGACTGTTCTATCAGACGCGTAGGTAGAATGGGAAGTTTCCTAATGAGTTAGAGAGCCAAATGAAGTCAGTTTTCGCTTTGTGCTCTAACTATGAACATCTTCTGCTATTTGATCAAAGAGCGAGATCGCCTGCCGGATCACGGCGCGGCGTGACTCTCTGAGATTTTAAGATGTATTTAGATATTTGATACCTTGCTTATTCAAATGTGAATTTATTATGTTATAAGTGTTATTTGATATTAGTGTGAATTGTTTTATTTGAGAAGTGATTGCATAATTATATTGAATTATTACTTGAGTTATATTTATGTCATGATTATTATTATTAAGGATTGTCAAAGAGAGAACATTGAAAATAGTCATTTATCATTCATTATTCAAGAATAAATAGTAAACAGTATTTATTTCTTTAAACAATGAGTTGACTCTTTTTCATTCTTAAACAATGCTACGTGATGTGCTTCATCCCCGCACACACGTAACAAAGTGGTGGAGATGCAGTCTTCGAAAAGGACCCCTCTAAATTAAAAATTAGTAAAAATAGAGCAAAAATTTAGAAAAAATTTATTTTAGAAAATTGGCAAAAATAGAGATCAAATCAAAAGATAAAGAGTGAAGATGAGTCAGAATTTTTTTTTGTGGTGAATATTTAATGAATTATGGGATTTTTTTTTGTGAATATTTAATTGGATAATGGTGAAATTTGTGAATATTTAATTGGATAATGGTGAAATTTGTGAATATTTAATTGGATAATGGTGAAATTTGTGAATATTTAATCAGATAGTGAGAGTTTTCTTGAGTATTTGATAGTTTTTGATGAATATTTAATGAGTTTTGAAAAGGTTTATTGAATTATTAATAAGATTATGGTATATAATATAAAATATAAAGATTTAGAAAGAATAGTATTACATTATGGACATTATAATGGTATTATTGAACATTATTGAATAATTATTGGATATTAGTGAACTTTTTAGGGAATATTGTGAAAATTTATGAAATTTTGTTAGAAATTGAATAATATGTTTGTACTATAATAAGTGGTAATTGTATAGGGTTTATAATATAGCGCTTCAGTGTAGTGTTGTGAAATAGTGCTGCAGTTTAGTGCTACGACACAGTGCTTCACAATTGTGTAGTAAGTGAAATACTACAAAGTGGATAAAAAAGTGAAATTAACCCACACACAAAAGGATTATTTATTAAGTCAACCAATAGGACAGAAACCAAGTACGGGAGTGGATCTGAATAAGGTCGCACACCGGAAAACAACAGTTTCAAGCCCGGAATTTACAAAAGAAGACGAATATTTGGATGCAGAATCTGATAAAGGTGAAAAAGAACTAGAAATGGCAACATCAGAATTGTCTACTTAACCTATGCGTATTTTAGGGCAAAAAATTCCAGTGTATGGCAACCGCCAATCACTCCACTTACTTATGGTGCGATTTAAGTGAAAATGCACCTGTAGGCTGCAAAAACCGCCTGAAACGGAATCAAAAATCGAGTAGCCGGGCTCAAAACGTAATCAATAACTTATGTCCATTACCCAGCGTTGCCCTAGTATTTATTATGGCAATATAAAATGTATGGCTGGGCTTCCCTGCACTCCTTTTTGTTCAAAAGTTATAAATCCGACATAATTCACTTAAATCTCCGGTTTTAGTTTAATAAATTTGAAAAAACGCGGCAGTATTTGGTCTAATAAATAATGTATTTCAACAATACACACCTTAATTTGCCCTATTTATTTCCTAGGCCAAGATTCAACAGCATTTAGAGACTCCCTGGCCTTGTCCTGTGTTGGTGCGCATTTGGCCCAGACAAAAAACGAAGTTCCATGGTGAAACTGGCAAATACAATACGAAAACGACAGTATCTGGGTCTGGTATTCCAAGCCAGGAATGTATGTACTTACTTAATATTGCCCTGAGCTTTTTCCTGGGCAAAAATCCGCGTTTCCAGAGTCCAGTACAAGTGGTGTGGCTCTAAGCTATTCCAATGGTGCGCGGGTGCTAGGAACCATCCTCTGCTACCAAATTGTGGACTCGAGTCAGCGGTGTCCACGTGATATTTCTTGCAACAAGCACCATTTAGTGCAGAACAAATCCAACAACTGAAATTATCCCCGGCAATACTAACTAACAACAACTATACATATACTATGCCGACAAATGGCGATATTTCCCTAAACTAACAATTAGAGCTTGAAGCTCTTTACCCGTTAAATAATAAACAATGAACAATCCTTTCATAACTTACTATCTCGGTTTGCGTCATGCTGTTTGGATCATATTGCATCGATATTCGGTTCGCATTTAGATTGTTGTATTGTCTGGTTCTTGGCCATTTTTGGGTCCACGTGGTTTCTCGGTTTACACTTCCGGAGTATTTGATTGCTTTTTCCTTTTTGTCACAATACCATTATTATTTGGAAAGGAATTTAGTTACAACGGATGAATCCAATCTATTCAGATTAGATTTACCACAGATTTCAAATAAACCTTTTAAAATTTACCAATTGCGCAAGATTGGAGATGTGTAAACCTATTCAGATTTAAGTTTCGAGAATTGCATTCAACCCATTTCAATTGAATACAATCGTTTCAAAGTAAACCTGCTCCAATTTACTTTAACTTACCATTGAGTTCTGTTAACAAATAATTAGTTGGAGTGGGAACCCGTTGCAGTCAGTAACTTACGAAAAGAGATCCTGTCTTAGTTCCAATCGTTTTAATCGTTTTAACCTTCACATTGAAGAGGTTTTGGTTTACGACTAAAGGCTCAGTTAATAGACAGTCACTGTTTTACATGCAATTGTCTAGCACATTGGTGCTATATGTCCTCTTACAGGCGACAAGCACAATGGCATGCCACAAAGTGTTTATTTAAAGTGCAAATTAATGTAAGTAATCAGTCCAAGTTAAGCAAGCAAGCAATAATTTCCCATGAAATCTGGCTATTTATACTAGCAGAAGGATTAATTGGAGATTATCAAATCGCCAATGAGAGTAATTTCTTTCAAAATCTCTCCAATCCTGGAGGATAAGCAGGAGTATTCTCGTTCTGAGAGTAACTTTAAGAATTAGGGGTCAGGTGACCTTTAATTCCCCCTTTTTGATGATGTCATAGGACAAAATAGTCGATGATTTCACCATTTACAAATTACGAAGGAAAGAAGGGATAGACACACTTATGCCTATCGTTCCTCACTACTATCCTAACCGATATTGTAGGAATTGTTACTTTTCTAACTAAAGTCTTTATTGCAGCAAGATATTACTATTGTATGTGCAAATTGCATTTGCACTTGACGCGATTTATGCAGATCACGTGCTCTGGCGATAATGTTTGAAGTCCTTTGATGAAGCAAAATCATTACAACAGTGCATGCGGTATTTGCATCCCGGACTATGTGTGAAATGTTCCACGGGACGCGGAAATCATATTTAAACTGGATGTCGGCTAGCAGGCAATGTGTTGCCATGTTTGCCACTTGGCAGACTCGATTTGCGATCTATAGATAATTTGGAGGCACTGCAAACCTTGTGCCAGCATTCTGGACGTATTCCACTTGCGTCTGGGATGCTATGAGGAGAAGTGTGTTTGTATATTATGCCAATAGACGGCGTTGTTGCTTGGAGCAACTACAGGTGGGTGTGTATTCACAAATATTCTACAAAAATTCACAAATTTTCTACAAACATTCACAAATTTTCTACAAAAAATCACAAATTTTCTACAAAAAATCACAAATTTTCTACAAAAATTTAAAAATTTTTTACAAAAATTCACAAATTTTCTACAAAAATTTGACACGAGCGTGTTTGTCATTCGATATTATGCGTAAGCCCCTCCGCGTGCATAAATTATCTGCGCAGCGATATTTTATGTTGTAATACAGAGGTAAATTTACGCGGAACTACCGTGTAATTTCTCAATATGTACATTTCAGATGTGTAAGAATAACCAGCAATATCCACAGGATTGCCTAAATGCTGATAATCCACAGAGATCACATTTAGAAGGGGCTTACCAACATTATTCCAAGGTTTAAGGTGTTTATTGACAATTTTAGTACACCTAGTTGGCAACAGAGGACACCACTTGTTAAGTGGAAGATTTGTCCTATCTACATGACCAAGTGATGACATCATTGGTCATGTGATTGGAGTGTT
>JAQFXT010002219.1:0-13055 GCA_034683725.1 Strigamia crassipes
AGCGTTTATTTTGGAATTGAAAAAAGATGAAAATGCTTTTGTATTATTAATGAATCGTAAAAGAAATGAGTAATACTTCGAAGGAATTTCTAACTGTGGCAAACGATTGATTTTACTCAGCTTTAAGACGAATAACAAACAGGATGATAAAAACTTAGCACATTAATGCGCCTCAACTTCACCAACTACCTGGGTCACCTTCTACGCGGCTATTTTAGACAAGGTAGAGAGACAATAAGGTAGCGCTCTTTTGCGGATTGCTGCTATTGGCTGCACAACAAAAACGTCATAAACCTCTGTTTGTAACAGAGATTGATCGCGCCGATGAAAGATTTCCACAGTTTCACAGTTCTAAACAAGTAAATAAAAGGATTCTAGGACGAACGTGTAACTTAAGTTGTTTTTATGGAAATTTAAGAAGAAAAAAACATTTTTTTAAATAAAAAAAATTTCAAATTAAAATCTTTAGTTTATAGCTCATTGAATAAACAGAAGATAAAATTGAATTGGTTTTATAGTATCTATTTGAATTTTTACAACAATAAACAGCACAATGAGGCATTTTTGAAACTCCCATTGTAACTCCCATCTGCAATTGGAGAGGTTTGTGACGTCATTACTCCTCATTGGCAGCAGACTTGGATGACGAATTTCTGCGAGAGGGTGCTACCTTATTGTCTCTCTACCTTGATGTTAGATTTGAGTTAGATCGACAGGTTTTGGCCGACCAACTGGACAGAATGGTCAAACAACGTGACTGTATGATCAAACAACGTGACTGTACGGTCAAACAATGTGACTATACGGTCAAATAATGTGACTGTACGGTCAAACAATGTGACTGTACAGTCAAACAACATGACTGAATGGTCAAGTAACATGATTGAATGGTCAAACAATGTGACCGAATGGATGCAGGGTTTGGCCGAATGTTGGGTCGAATGACTTGTTTAATCCTCGCAGTACCAACATAAAAAAATTCTTCTCTTACCCAACTCGGGTCATTTTTTACTCCAACCCAAAAAATTTTTTCAATAATTTATGAAAACAATTCTACTCTTTGACTAATTCAGTATTATATTGAAATTTGAGCAATTTCTTATTTCTTGAAAGAGTATGATAAAAATGTTTGAGATTGAAGTCAAAAGTACAGCATAAACAAAGGAATTTCATTAAAAAAAATTATTTTTATTTTTTAATTTATTATTATTTTTATTGTTTGTTACGATGTTTAAACAAAATACACAAATTTTCAGAAAGAAATTCCAATTAAATTTGGAGAAAAAAAATAAAAACACTTTTGTGGGTCTAAATTGACCCCAGGTGATAATTTAGGATAAAACAAATTTCTTTTGGTCCAACTAAACCACAAAGTTTTACTTTTCTGTGTGGTCTTAAGCACACACTTTTTTTCTTTTTACAATTATGACAAACGGCAAGGGGTGTTTGATATTTTTTGCCCAGGGTGCTTAAATGTATTAGGACGACCCTGCAGAGGGCGCTAATAGATTTGAAGCCGGCCCTAACAACTTGACAACCGCAACAACATTGGAATGTACGAATGATGGAAAAGCCAATGAGAGGTTGGGAAAGGTAAATATTGAGGTTGGGAACACGAACATTGACAACATTTAGAGCTTGATTATTACAAAGCCACTTACAACGATGCATTTAGGGGTTGTCTAGTACGTTTTAATCCTACAACTGAGGACTAAATCAGAAGTTTTTAGATTTGTAATCAAAATTGTAGAATTAGGGACCCAAAAATATATATATTTTTTAATTAGGGCCTTTGGGGTATAGAAATTTATTTTTTATTTTGTGTTTTGATAAAGAATACGTTTTTGTAGAGATTATTCTAATTTGTCGATTTTTCCACGAGACGCTTCGTAATCGGAGATCCATAAATTTCATTTAATTTTTTTTTTTTAATCAGCAAAGTCGCCATTTTTTTTTTTTTTTTTTTTTTTTTTTTTTTTGAAATTGGATGCGTGAAGTGGGACTTGTTTTGCGTGTCGAAACCTTAAGTTGGTGAAATTGAATGAAGACTGCGATGATGAGCAACAATTTTTGTTTGTTTTATTGAATATTCAATAACGAGAAATAAATAAAATAAATAAAAACGTGTATAAATTATTTTTACATAAAAAAAAAAAAATTCTAAGTGGGTGAAGCAATTTATTTTGTGTTTATTGTAGTTCGCTGTCTATTTTTATTTGCATTCGGTTTGCATTTGATGAAATAAAGCAATATCGATTGGCGAGCTGGAAAAGTAATTCTTGTCGGTCGAGCAGGAAATTTGCTAGCCATGCGGCGCTTGGTATCACCACCTCCCTTTCGTTCTCCGTCTTAATGTCACCCCCTCGATTTCTCTCTTCTCTACCAACTGTGAACCGTGAAGAAAATATGAAATGTCAAAGGTGTCTGAGGTATCATTCATTTTTTTTTTTTTTTTTTTTTTTTTTTTTTTTTTTTTTTTTTTTTTTTGAGAAATTTAAGAAAATAATTTATTTTTTTATTTTATTTTATTTTTTTACTTTTAAAAAATATTTTTTAAGATTTTATTTTAAAATTGCATTAATTTGATAAAGATGGCTGCTTTAGGGTTATTATTTTACAGCTAGAATAATTTAAATTGAACCTTCCATTCAGGCTTAATTTGAGATTCAAATTGAAAATTAAATTTCAATTAGTGCAATTAAAGCATCAGCTTTTGTGGGGTCATGACCGTGTTAAGTCGAAATTTAGAATTTAAAAAGTTTAGCTTAATCCTTAAAGCCGCGTTCAACACAGTTTATGTTTTAGTCGTTTCTGCAGCAAGATAAGCGGAGCTTTTTCAGGAAATGACGTCACGATTAAAGACAGGAAACGACAGAAGCAATCTGTTTTAGAGTTTTTGAATGTAATTAATTTCTGGAGTTCTGGGCCAGCCATCCTAACCAGGGGTGAATCAATCTTCTTCAGGGCCCCAGACAAAAATTTTGAGGTATGTAACGGGGACCCCGGAAAAAAATGTTGTAGTGTATTACAAGAGGCTCTGAAAAAAAATTAAACTTGTGTGCTCATTTTTTAAGAAATTCTTTGTTAAATTTTTTTAGGGGCCCAATCCGGGGCCCCCTTCAAAAAGCGGATTTTAGACATTTTTTTTTTTTTGAAGTGAAACGTCTTTAGGCGCATTAGGGGTTTTGGGGTTAGAGTAATTCGAAATGGTGACGGAAGTGAGTGACGAAAATGCATTACGCGAAAATGGCGCCGCCTACCGACGAAAACGAAAACGCCGCCATTTTTTATTTGACTTAGATCGACGATCCCACAACTTGTAAACAAGAAGTTTCACTTCTTCCGTGTGGTCTTAAGCAAACATTCTTCTTTTTTTTGGTCTAGGTCGTAATCAGTATCTGTATTGTGAGACATACGGAACATTTATGAACAAAAAAACAAAGCATAGTGAATTTACAGTTTGGATATTTCCATTTGAGCAACGCTAGTAGCAAGTGTAGGAAAATTGGTTTTTAGGGTTTTGCATCGGG
Organism: Strigamia crassipes; assembly: GCA_034683725.1. NCBI lineage: Eukaryota > Metazoa > Arthropoda > Chilopoda > Geophilomorpha > Linotaeniidae > Strigamia > Strigamia crassipes. The sequence continues at coordinate 3,531 of JAQFXT010002219.1, forward strand.
TACCTGTAAATTTCATCTATATCTGGGTTGAGAACTTGCGGGATTATGAAATCGATGGAGAGCATGAATATTTGTCACATTTTATGGATTGGTGAAGCAGTTTTCTCATGATAGAGGTGGTAGATACCTTCAATGCGCATTATTGGTTCGACAGTATAACTTTTATCGGACATTGATTATGTGAATTTGGTCAAGTGTATGGGCAGTGTTTTATGTGACATTAAATGCAGTTAAAGTAAAATCGATTTTGGAAATTCTGATTTTCTTGAGTTTTAGAAATTAAGAAAATCGGATTTCAACTTTGAATGACCTTAAAATCTTTTTAGAATTCAACATTTTCGCATGCGCAGTTTGAATTGATAGTTGTTGTTTCGTTGATTGAGATTTGTCAAAATTCGATTAAATTTATTTGATATTAACCAAAATTTGATCAAATTTGATTGAAATTGACCAAAATCTGATCAAATTTGATTGAGATTTGTCAAAATTCGATTAAAGTTGGTTGATATTAACCAAAATACGATCAAGTTTGATAGGAATTGACCAAAATCTGATCAAATGTGATTGAGATTTGTCAAAATTTGATTAAAGTTGGTTGATATTAACCAAAATACGATCAAATTTGATAGGAATTGACCAAAATAAGATCAAATTTGATTGAAATTTGCCAAAATTCAATTGAAATTTGTCAAGATACGATTAAATTTGGTTGCTATTTACCAAAATTTATGACAAATTAATCCAAATAATATTTAAAAAATAAATTGGATTGTCTACAATACATTTAAACAATTCCCAAATTAAAAAATAAATTGATTGTTTAAATGAAATAGCAAAAGTCAAACAAATTATCCCGTGCTATCTATGTGAAATTCAAGATGGTTGACCTGTAACCTTTGCTGAAAATCCACCAGGAAATCAACATAAGCAACCCACCAGGTGGATTTCAGAAATCTGATTTTTATTTTATGATGTCAAAATCATCACTTCCGGTCTCCAAGAATCAACAAAATCGAACTAATCAGCGAAATCAGCGAAATCGATTTTACTTTGAATGCACCTACTGTAACTGGAGAATGATACTAATGTTTATCTGTGGTTTCAACACGGCTCATTGTGCAACAATTGATTGAGTGAAACGGGTAAAGCAAGGTCAATGTGATAGTTTCAAGGTCACATGCAGATGTCGTTTTTGTAAACTAAAAGTAAAATTATTTATAGTTAATTTTAAATCAGTTTTTGTAATAACAGGTTTTTTTTTTATTTCAACTTTGTTTTTAACTCGGATGTCAACGGGACCACACTACTGGTGATAAACTGCTATTGGATATTGACTTCCGCACGGCAACGGCTTTATTGGTAAAAAATGCACAATCGATAAAAGTTCTAAAATGTGTCGAGGCATTTCAAAAGGACCAGATATTCGCTTGTTATGTGTGAGATTAGGTGAGATTTTCAGCAAGAGCATCATAATTGTTAATGATAACTATAGTCTATAGTCAAACTGAAAAATCCATGTCTGCAAACACATAAATGCAATAAATGCATGATTTTTCGAAATAATAATAGTAATGACACTATTTACTCGTGTGCAATCAACAATTTACACTTTTGTGTGTTCGTGTGTTAATAAATGGAATTTAGTGTTTGAATTTGGCAGCAAAATACCAGGCGCAAGCTGCTTTGCAGCATGTTACGGCAGTTAGAATGGCGCCATTTTAAACTACCCACTTCCTTTGTTACTAACGGCAGCACGTGACCAACAGGGAGCAAATCAAATGTTCAGTTGATCACGTACACTCAAACTTTTTTTTTTTTTAAATACCAGGTTTACTTTTTATCCTCAAATCAGTCGATTGGACAAATCAGAGCATCTTCTTTAGTTGAGAACTGATGAGTGGTGTTATCAGTAGTAATATACCGAGCACGATGAGTAATTGTTGGGACAATTAGGTCAGCATGAATTTTATTTGTCAAGAAGATGAGTGCTGACCTAATCCCGACAATTACTCAAGCGCAGGATGAATTTGATACGAGAATTTACTGATAGAAAGTCTGAAAATTAGCCCTAAATTCAAATGTGAATAAACTGCCATTAGGATGTGTTTGAAACACCCACAACAGATGGTACCATAAGCAAGAGAAGAAATGTTTTCCTGATGAAAATCTTCTGGCACCAGGAATTTTTGTTGGTAAAAACCAATCAGATGACAACTGCAGTTTGTTATGCACTTCAGGATTGGTCGGATAAACAACAGCTGTTTTGTAATGGCTTTTTTTTTATTGGTCATTACTTTATGATGTAGCTAGTGGTAAATTATTAGGATAATTACTACTTGTATCGATAATGTTCCTTACAGCTTAGACGACCAATGAGGAGGGCGTTACAAAACGGTCATTGTTTATCTGACCAATCCCGACGCGCGTAACAAACTCCATTCGTCATCGGATTGGTGGCTGTCGGTGGCTGCACTCGCCATTTTGATAATGCGCGCTTGTCCTTTAAGCCACCTGTTGTGGGTTTTTACAACCAAAATACCAATGGCATTTTGATCACATTCGAACTCCTCGTGGTCGTTTCTTCGATTTCTGTCGGTAAATTCTTGTATAAAATACATCTCGCGCTTGAGTAATTGTCAAAATTAGGTCCACACGAATCTTATCTGGCAAAAAGATTTGGGCGGATCTAATTATTTGACAATTACTCGACGTGCTCGGGATATTACTACTGATAATTTTTCTTCTCCACTTTGCCGATTGGATGTTTTTGCATTTCTCATTGGTAGAGAATCGATGAGTGAGGTTATCCTAGTAATCTTTCGCAATCTTTAACCAGAGTCGAGATATTATTATACCAAAGAGCAGGAACAGCTTCGTGCTGATCATTCATTCCTATTAGTACATAGGAGTTAAGTAGCTTCTTGACCCGCTGGGAAGACAATCCCAGTTAGTTCTCATCTTTGTCCAATGTACTGTTCCTATAGCAAGAACATCTGTCACTACGATTTCCATGATTTCCCTGTTCGCAATTCAAATGCAAAGTTGGATCCTTGCCACAAATCACGGCTTGCATGACCTAATATCCCATACTGGCCTTCTGCTTTTATACTTTTTTCGCATCAGAATATTTGAGCTAGACTAATACCACGTTTGCTCTACACAGACTACACAAAGCTAGCTTATCCAGTTCCAAAAACTGCCTAATGTTTATCTAGTTTTAAAGTAGATAAGCTGGCTGTGGTTGCACTACATTTATAAAGCTTGATCCAGACTACCAAGCCAGCTTAACTCTTTCATGTGAATGTGGTATACCATTTGAATTTAGTTCTGAATATTGACACTAATGCATATAGTCTGAAATTATCTAGTTTAAAAACGTTTAAACCAGATTACTGCAAACCCAGTTGTATGAACTACATAACTGCAAAGCTAACCTAGAACACTTTCCACATAGTCTGTTGATTGTCTATTGGCTACACGCAGGGACCTTAATCGTTGGGCTAAAGAGGCCTGCAGCTTTTCGTCTGTCAAAACCGGACGAAATGCTAATTTTTTTTTAGCTCTTTGTAAATTAGCCTTACATTGGTAACCAAAATAGCATTAGCCTTTCGTACATTAGCGCTAAATACTGTTAGTGCTACGTAGATTAGCTCTATATACAGCGTCCTGGTCTGCAGCCCCTGAGCCCCGGTGTTGAAGGGCGTCAGGCGCCTCCTATACTGTGGGAGGTTTTTGGATTAGTGGCTGAAGGTGGCTGCATTCACCATTTTGATAATGCACACTTGTCTTTTGCGCCATCTGTTGTGGGTTTTTACAACTAAAATACAAATGGCATTTTGATCCCATTCGAACTCTTCATGGTCGTTTCTTCGATTTTCTATCCGTAAATTCTCTCACAAAATACACCTCGAGCTTGAGTAATTTTCAAATTTAGGTCAGCACTCATCTTTTTGTCAGATAAGATTTGTGCGGATTGAATTATTTGACAATTACTCGGCGTGCTCGGTATATTACTACTGAAACATATCTAGACTAGCATATAACCAATAGACAATCAATTGACCACATGGTGTGCATTGAATTGTGGGATATGTTCCCACAATTATCCAGTTCTTAAGCAGTGTTAGCTTTTTTGGCTTCCGCTTCAATGTGAATGGTGAAGCAAGTAACTAAAAGCGGAAAAATTCACCCTCAAGCGGGTATTACCCATTCCAGTGTAAACGCATCTTTAGCTGAGTTTTTCTTTCATTTGCAAAATCATCCAAACTTAATGTAAACCTTACCTAAGTCAAGGCTTCATTTTGCACAAACAAGGATTACGACCAAGCTACAAAAAAAATACAAATACAAATACCCCTGGTCCAAAAAAAAGGTCATCGACAATTTTATATAGCAATTCCGTCGAACGAAGTATCGAAATGTGAAGGAAAAATATAAAACCCAACCCATAAAAAAATAGGTACAATAAAATGTTGAGATAGTGAGATTTCTCTATTTTTTTTCCATTTCTCCCTTTCCCTCCCTTCCCCCTACAACATTTCTCTTTTTAACTCGACATCTTAAACTGAGTTGAGGGTCCAGCAACAGCAGTGACTCTGACATTGACAGATGACTCTTTCCTCGGTTTTTCTCACCAGACAGTCAACTTCTTCACTGCCCGCGCACGAAGACCTTTAGCCGGCAAAGCAAAAGAAATTGGTTTGTGGACAGTGGGCAGTGGACAGTCGACTGCATATTTCTTTATTTCTCTTCGCGCTGTCTTCGTTTGGTATTGCAATATTCTGACATTGTATGAATGTGAATTTTAAAAGTTTAAACCTGTCTTTTTCGTTGACCCCATTCTTCCTTTCTGCACTTGCTTATTTATATTTCTCTTGGGCGCACAACTCGCGTCGTGTTGGACGTTAAGAGTTGGAAAGAAATGGCCGCAGCGGGGTCACCGAGATCAACTCTTTGCTTGCCTTTGCGACGATTAAATTAAAGATGTGTTGTTCTACCCGTGACATGTAGGTGGACAGCGGTGTATCTGTACGAAGCGCGGCCGTGCGGCTGTCAGTCCAAACGTTGGAAAGGAATTTGCTCGATCCTTTTGAAGAATTATTTTACTTGAAATGAAATTGTAAGGGGATATACAACTGGGGATGCCAATGCGAAGGAATGGTGCATTCCATGCATTCCTATGTTGCAATTTTTTTTTTTTTTTTTGTTGTTTTTTTAACAAGGAAGTATGTGTGTGATTGGCTCGATTTGAAGTATTGATTGGTTAATTTGTGGTTGGATAAATGCAATGTTGTTTGTTTGTTTAAAATTTTCTAATTTCGTCATTTTTAAAATTCTTGGTTTTTGTGTTTTTGGTGTAGGCGATCTCAAAGATGCTTGTTTAATTGCAGTTAAAGATGTGTTGTTTAAGTGTTGTGTGCATGCCAAACTGCGATTGTAAGCTGAGTAAATTTTAATTGTCATTTTTTTGTAAAATCTAAAAACTAAATTATGTAATCAGAAACTAAAACAAATAGGTAGGGTGGTACGATATGGGTGGAAAATGTGCATGGGATTCGTGATTCTATAGAATCTTATGGGATTCTACAGATTCTCAAGATTCTCCAAGATTCAACAAGATTCTCAACAGATTTCCATCCATGGGATATCTGGAGATCTCGTAAAATCTCACAAAATTTTGCAACAACTCGTGAAATGTCACAAAATTTTGTAAGAACTCGTGAAATCTCACAAAATTTTGCTACAACTCGTAAAATCTCACAAAATTTTGTAAAAACTCGTGAAATCTCACAAAATTTTGCAAGAACTCGTGAAATCTCACAAAATTTTGCAAGAACTCGTGAAATCTCACAAATTTTGCAAGAACTCGTGAAATCTCATAAAATCTCGCAAGAACTTGTGAAATCTCATAAAATCTCGCAAGAACTTGTGAAATCTCACAAAATTTTGCAAGAACTCGTGAAATCTTATAAAATCTCGTAAAATGTCGCAAGAACTCGTGAAATCTCATAAAATCTCGCAAGAACTTGTGAAATCTCACAAAATTTTGCAAGAACTCGTGAAATCTCATAAAATCTCGTAAAATCTCGCAAGAACTCGTGAAATCTCATAAAATCTCGCAAAGTCTCAATATTTCGCAAAGTCTCATAAAATCTCGCAAAGTTTCATAAAATCTTGCAAAGTCTCATAAAATCTCGCAAAGTTTTATAAAATCTCGCAAAGTCTTATAAAATCTCGCAAAGTCTTATAAAATCTCGCAAGAACTCGTGTAATCTCGTGAAATGGTGCGAGATTATATTCAAATCCTATTGGTCGTCCCGCCACGCCGCGTACAATTGACCGCGAAACCCACGCAAGATGCAAAATGTTTTTACGTAAGTATAGTAACCATAGCAACAAATTGCAGGTTCCATTATCTTCAGTTGTTTCTCGGCGTGTGCCAATGGGGAAAGTGTTTGTAATTGGACGAACGGTTGTTTCTTGCCCACACTGCCAGAGTCTAACATGATCGATTAAAGTGCTTTTCATGTCCAACTTCGTAAAACGAACGCAAGGGGCAGATAAATTTAATTGAAATTGTCGATATGCTGGTGGCAAGTGGTCACGTGTGCCATTCAAGATGTCGCCAGAGTGCCAATTGACGTCAGGGCCGGTGCGCGAAGGGACGTGCATCTCTTTCCCCCTCCTCTAATTGGCTCTGATTACGCCAGCAAACGGGTGATTGATGTGTGCAACTGGATCAATTGCCCGTACAAATGATCCCGTTTAAACCACTCCATCTTTTTCAAATTTAAATGAATTTATTTATTTGACGGGCAAATGTAGTTAGGCAAGCGCCACAGATGGGCGTGCGCTGCAGCCAAGCGTGGGATTGATAAGACACTGGAGTGCGCGTCCCATTCTTCATCCGGGTCCAGTTTGACAGTGAGATGTGACACTCTAGTCCCGGATATTGCCCTTTTGGTCCTCGGGTGTGTCGAGAATGAGCCGCTCACCTAGAAGAACGAATTTGTTCTGCCATTTTTATTTTTTTTATATTTTTTTTTGGTAATTTCCTTTTTTTTTTGTGTTGGGTTGATTGAGGTGGGTGGATGCAGTTGGTGACAGAAAAGGGGAAATGAAGCAGGAGAGGATAGGCAGGTTTGTTTGACCCTACAAGAGAAAGCTTTCATGGGTTTGAATGAATAATTTGTTAACTGATAGTTTGAATTAATGGTATGTTCCATTAAATTTTTTAGTTTGGGTGCATAGAGGGAAGGGGTCAGGAGAGATAAGAGATGAAAGTGGGCATGAATATTTAGATTTGTACAAGCAATGATGGTGGAGTGAGATAGGGTTTGCCAGCGACAACTGGAGGTCATACGTGTGAAAATCTGACAGCAAAAAGTAGTGCTTTTGGAAAGTTATAATTTTGCATTGTTCTTTGTGTTTTTTAACTGGATAATTTGGACAGTAAAAGTTGTTTAAAGGCTGTTCAAATGGAAAATATTTAAACAAACAAGTTATATTTGTATTGTTTTGTATGTGTGTACAATCTTGTTCAAGGGGGTCAGGGGGGGGGGGGGTGGATTTCCCCCTTGTTAGGAATTGTTCGGGAATAAAAGAATAAAAAGGTTAAATTACGCACAGAACTGCCATTTAAATTTTCGAATTTGCAACAATCGTATCATTGTGCAGATCTTGGGTTTGAGATTATAATGACTCGGTATAGCGAGAGACTCGGTATCACGAATATGATTAGCTTAAATATTGATGCAACCCGTTCCATCCCATCCGTTCCCAACAGCCCAACATCCTTAAGATGTAGAACTCGGAAGTAGAGTAAAGTGCCATACTATTTGGTTGTACGAATAAGAGTCTGGAATAATTGGAAGCGAAACGCAAACGTGTCAAATTAATCGGTAATGTGTCAGAAAACAAAATTTGAATCGATATATTTCGAAAATAAATTTCGAAAATTGTTAAATTTCGAAAATTGATTTATAAAATTGTTAAATTTCGAAAATTAATTGATAAAATTGTTAAATTTCGAAAATTAATTGATAAAATTGTTAAATTTCGAAAATTGATTTATAAAATTATTAAATTTCGAAAATTAATTTCGAAAATTGTTTAATTTCGAAAATTAATTGATAAAATTGTTTAATTTCGAAAAGTAATTGATAAAATTGTTAAATTTCGAAAATTAATTGATAAAATTGTTAAATTTCGAAAATTAATTGATAAAATTGTTAAATTTCAAAAATTAATTTCGAAAATTGTTAAATTTCGAAAACTAATTGATAAAATCGTTCCAAACGTTTTTACCATAAAAACGGCCCTTTTTACATAAAAACGGATTTTTTTTACGGTATACACATCCGATTACAGAGACTCTACTGTATTCCAGGACCGCTTCAAATCAAATGAATACCAAATGTACAATTGAAACATGCAGTTTAAACAAGCAGTTAAAGAAGAACTGCTTTGTTTTAAAACGTTGTTTCGTCTAAGTGGCATTTGAGAACCCCAGCTATGTTGTTTAAGAAAAACTGCGAAAATGTTGATTTTGGCAAAAGTTTTGTGGACATGCTCAGAATAGTGAATTTGGTCTGTGGATTTATTAAATTAGATGAAATGCTTTCACTTGTGTAGTATAACTGTTTAAATTATTGATGCAGTGGCGCGTTGGAAACTGCCAACTTGAAGAACACGTATCTTGCAAAGCAGCACAACTCACCTAGATTGAATATTGAGGCAATGTAGAAACTAGAATGCCAACCGACTACCCTTTCTTCATTACCAAGTTGAGTCCATTGTGTTGTGTACGATTTTGAATCGAATTATTATTAAAGACACTTAAAAAATTTAAACTTCAGGTTGAATCACATCTTCACTATCGCCAACGTACTAAACGAGAATAAACTACATTATGCCAATCAAATAAAACGTCATCATGACATAAATGGGATCGCTTATGTGGAATTTGACGTTCTCAATTAAAGTCGCTCTCGATTATAGGTCGTGGCAAAAAATTGCATTTGCAAGTATAAGCCGTGATCGTTAATCGAAGAAATATGGCATTTGCAAATATAAGCCGCGACCGTTAATCGAAGAAATACGGCATTTGCAAATGTAAGCCGCGACCTTTAATCGAAGAAGTACGGCACTTTAACAAAACACGTAGTTTTTTTTTTTAATGTATTACATTAATTTGGAATAACGAAGACATTATTTATTGAAACTTCATCTCAGTTGCACTGGTCAGATATTGAAGTGCAAATTGGATTTTGATATTGAGACAGTATAGCTGCGAGGTAGAAAGTCTATATAGATGCAATGTTTTGTTGATATTCATATGGGTGGTTTTTAATCCCGTTCATTCGGGTATTCTCAAAACCAGCAAAATCTAGGACCAGCTCAGATGTCAGTTTTTGAAAAATTTTATTTTTATGCGCACAATTCTAAAGGGGACGCGTAATAAGCGCGAAAAGAATAAGCGCGAATGCTGTTCGCGCTTAATCCGTGTTTGCCGAGTGTAACAAA
>JAQFXT010002220.1:0-13049 GCA_034683725.1 Strigamia crassipes
AAAATAATAATTAAACAGAAACAAAAATAATAATTAAACAGAAACAAAAATAATAATTAAACAGAAACAAAAATAATAATTATACAGAAACAAAAATAATAATTAAACAGAAACAAAAATAATAATTAAACGGAAACAAAAATAATAATTAAACAGAAACAAAAATAATAATTAAACAGAAACAAAAATAATAATTAAACAGAAACAAAAATAATTAAACAGAAACAAAACAATTAAACAAAAAAATAATAATAATAATAAAACAAAAATGATAAAACAAAAATAATAAAACAAAAATAATAAAACAAAAATAATTAAACAAAAATAATTAAACAAAAATAATTAAACAAAATAAAACTTTTAATATAGCCTAATGTAATTTAAATTAAAAAAAAAAAACAATACATTTTAAATAAAAATTCGAACAAAACATTTTAAATAAAAATCCAAACAAAACATTTTAAATAAAAACTAAACAAAACCTTTTCAGATAAACATCAAATTAGTCATCCCACTTGACCTCTATTGTAAACAAATTCAACAAACTGATTTTGATAACTCCAACTAAAAATCCCAACCAAAAAATCCCAAAAAAAAATATTAAAAATCAACATAACAACACAAAAAAATTAAAAAATTAAAAAAAAATTAAAAACACCAAATCCGGTACAAAATCCATCCACTTTATTCACCCAAAAAAAAAAACCTTCCATCAACTTAACCCTTTCAAACCACCAAAAACCAAAAAAAAAAACAACATAAACCACCATAATTGGCCCGGCCTCGCATAACATCCACAACAAGTTCTGGTCAGAACCAGAAGCCAATAGAGCATATTTTATGTTCACGGACCTCACTCCACAGTGGGGACACACAGGTAGGGTAGGGACACGTTGTTGTCACTACCCATAATCCGTTTGAAGTGCACATCCGGTAGGTGGCCCATTTCTCACCCCTCCTCGACAACCCCCTGCAGATCCTGCTTCCTATTCTTAGCCCGCCCTTCGATCCACTAAAAAGAGGTCTTTGATCGACCCATGACGTCATTCCAGCTCAATTTTTTTGTTTACCAATTAATCCACGCACTTTCTGATGGGAAAATCACTTGTTTTTGTTTACGGGACCCCTGACCCCCCCAACTCAACCACACCTCGATCTGATTTCGGTTCCGTCATGCGAGACACTGATTCCTTATGACGTCACGTGCTAGGGGAGGCGAAGAAAGATTCTCTCACGCCCTGCAGCGCTTTCTTGCAATGATGTCATTCATTAATGGCCCAATAGCGTTCGCTCGCGAGACTCTTGTCGGCCACCCCCGCCCAACCCGACTGACTCAGTCGGTTTCGAGGTCCACTCGGTCGCGTTGCCACAAAACGCGTTCACGACTTTCTCAAGGTGTGGAGCTTTGAACTCGTCAATTATTTGCTCGAAAGACCTCGACTGGACACAACTGCGCCCCCTCTAGTGGATAAATCGAGGTAAGTCGAGTTTGAACAAAAAAAAAAAAATGAAAATTTTTTTTTTTTTTTTTTTTTTTTTTTTTTTTGGGATAAAATGTCACGTGATGGTTTTAGTGGCTCTTTACACGTGTCGCTTGAGTTTCTTCTTGTGGGAAAACTGGTTTAGCCAGTGCCCGTATTTCCTGCGTTGTGCTCGTCAACACAATAATGCCATACATCAGTCAGAGGCATCGCTCTCTCGATAATTCGACCTTGGGTTTCGACCTTCGACCTCCCCACCCTCTTTGCCATACCATACCCCACTCGAGACGAAGGAATTCCTGCGAGGAATTCACCAGTTGCCACGGAAACGACGTTTCAGCGGATTAAAAAAACAAAAAAAAAAAAAAAAAAAACCACGTGACCGTCGAAACAGTCGTCCAGATTTGCCCACACTTGTCCTCGAGGGTCACGGCGGGGGTGGTATCGGGCTCGCCCCCTCAAGGAACTCGTTGTCCCTGGTTGCTGCACCTCACCCCCGTCCACCCTCACCTGTTCTCTCTTTGATTTATGGCGTCTTTTTAACCGGCCTCGTTTGTCCTCGCCTGGACACGTGAGTTGGCCATTGACACTTGAGTCGGGAGAGAGCAAATTATCTCTTTAGGTGACGACAATGACGTGCCTGCTCGGAATCTCTGGAATTTTAATATCCCCCCCCCCCCAACATACACTCCCTAACACACCTCCCCCCCCCCTCCCCACACCCCGCGTTTCTGTGTCACCTCATTCATTAATCCTTTGATCTCGTTTTTGTATTTTTCTCTGTGTCCATTTAGCACGAAATCGAGTTACCAAACGACAGGAACTCATCAATCGACTTGGGAGCCCGTTTCGACGTGGGGCCGCCAAGAGGTGACCTCTGTACGCGCAGTTCCGGTTCACTATTCGTCTCGCAGAACCGCGTCGTCCGTGGCCACGAGTCGGAGGTCCGCGGCACCCGAGAGCATCGGGAGGTACTCGAGTACCGATTCGTTGGCGAGCGGTTCGAGCAGCTGCGTTAGTTTCCCGCCGTCCGGGTCCTCGGGAGTGACCGGTGCCAAGTCCACGCCGAGTTTGCACGTGAATTCCGAGGATGTCGCCCGGCGGAGTTACCGCGCCCGAGCTGCGTCTGCGTCGCACATGAGCAACTCCACTCCGAATTTGGAACGCGAAAAGGAGGAAGCCAAAGTGACCGCCAGAGGACCGAAATCGGCATCGTACAACCCGCAGCCGTGCGGCGTTTACCCGACACCTACCGGAAGATCATCCAGGTGGCACGAGGAAGACCCCGAGGGTATGCAAACCATGGGTCCGTATCAACACAGTAGACAAGTTTCCTCCCAGTCGTCGTCCGGCTCCGAACGAACGTCTTCGTCGTACTCTCAGCACAGCCGACAAGTGTCGTCGCAGTCCAGTTTCTCCGAAGAGGACTTTCGCATCCAGAGAATCAAAGAGGAGTTCCACCAATGCATGACGTACGTCCAAGATTACTTCCCGCCGCCGCCGCCGCCCTATCCGATGCGATATTACTCGTCCGAAGGCTTGATTTACTCGCAGGAGGTCGCCCGATGGGAACAGCGACTCAATCCGTCCGTCGAGGTCGAGGTCGACAACGACGTGGACTCCGGGAAAGGTTCCGCGTCCCCGCCCCCGCCGCCAGTGAGAGACGCGTCTAGTCTCAAATATAGTTCGCGCCAAGCCACGACCGGACACGAAAAATTCTCCTCCTGGCCGGCCGACGGCGAAAATCGGTCCGCGAAATACGATTCTTACTACTACAACAAGAAAGAACGGCCGCCGTCGTACGAGGATGGACCGCCGCCGCCTTATTCTCCTTATTGGACGAGGGCGGAGCCTCAAGATGACCACGAGGCGGGTACCGACACGACCGCGACGCCGTTGATGGACAGACTGCGCCAAGACGCGCAGCAGACGACGTGGAACGGCAAAGAGGAGAACGCGGCGCACAACTACAACGGACGCGAGAGCGTCACGAGCAGTACCAGCAGTCAGGAGACGTTGAAGTGGCATGGTTCCACGAGCGACTTGAGCGTGCAGAGCGAAAGAACGCGGTCGGCAACCACCGGGGCCGTGGTTCCGGTGACGGTGCACAGCGCGAGGGTCAAGCCGCCGCAGAGACATCAGTCCGAAAGCGTTCTCTACTACGGGAACCCGGAAAACGAATTTCCGGTACGATGCGTCGAACATCCGAATTCGTCTTGGGCCGAGCAGGTGCGCAAGAACAACGCGACCAACGTGGCGTCCACTGGCAAACGGCTGCTGCCGCCCCCGCACGCCAACTCGTTCGCGTCCCCGCGCTCCCAGGCGGTGGCCAACGAGGAAATTCGGACTCTGCTGACTCCGGAATTCGCCAAACCGCTCATGTCGGTGGCGCAGAGGATCCAGGACTTGGAGCGGCTGCAGGCGCGAGCCAACACGAACTGCGCGTTCAAGAAGAGTGGACACGAGGACGAGTCCGGGGACCGGGCGCTTTATTTGGACCCGGCGAAGAAGCACCGGGTGTCGGATCCGGAACTGAAGGCCATCCAGAAGCAGGCTGTGAGGTCGTTTTTCGAACGCCAGACGGGGGTGCAGCAGAGACGACACTCTTCGTCTTCGCGTTCGTCGCAGTCGTTGCCCCGGAACTGTTATCCGTTGGACGAGAAAAACGGGGGGTTGGTTTCGAGGCCCCATCGAGTTGTGGATGTCAAAGTTGCCATTTATTATAATACGTACACACAGACGCTTGTTAGCGGAGATGAAGCGCTGTTGGTCCGTGATAGACGCGCGAGTGGAGGGCATTTCGCATCGACGCCGTCGCCGCCCACTTTGAGGGAAGTGAGGGATGATGGACAGAGACCGAGGAAAGATATTGCGCTGCAGACTGAGTGGATTGCGCCGTCGAGAAGTCCTTGTAAAGATCAAGTACGTATATTATGCACTCTAAAAACACTTTAGGAGGCAAGGGTTGTCCCAGGGCGCATGTTTGTGGGTGTTTAGACGGTTTTTAACATGGAAACGGTTTATTTTAGGCTTAAAAGTGCATTTTTGCAAGTTTTGATTGCTATTTCTGCAACGTACGTCTATTTTAGGCTTAAAAGTGCATATTTTTTATTGTAAAGTTTTTTTTTTTTTTTACATTAAAATGGAACATTTTTGCACGTAAAAGTGCATATTTTTGAGTGTAAAGTCTGTTTTTTACACTAAAACAGTCTATTTTTGCACTTTTAAGGCTATTTTAGGCCTAAAAGTGCATAATTTTTACTGTAAAGTCTGTTTTTTATACTAAAATAGTCTATTTTTACACTAAAATAGTTTATTTTTACACTAAAATAGTCTATTTTTACACTAAAATAGTTTATTTTTGCACTAAAATAGTCTATTTTTGCACTAAAATAGTCTATTTTTGCTCTTTTAAGTTTATTTTTGCACTTTAAGTCTATTTTAGGCTTAAGAGTGCTTATTTGTGGATGTAAAATTGGTTTTTTTTACACGAAACCTGTCCAGTTTTGCACGTAAAAATCTATTTTAGGCTCAAAGGTGCATATTTTTGAGTGCAATGTAACATTTTTTGTTTACATTAAAATGGTCCATCTTTGCACGTAAAAGTCTATTTTAGGCTTAAAAGAACATTTTTGCACGTTTTAATAGCTATTTCTGCAAGTTCAAGTGCGTTTTTCATCTAAAAAATGCAGGTAAAGTGCATTTTTGCACGTCCAAACTACAAAAAAAAAATTATCGAAGTGGTATTTAACACCTAAAAAAGTAAAATTAAAAAAAAAAAAAATTTATCTTAAAAAATAGAAATTTTTTGCACGAAAAAATGGAGTTTAGCTTCTAAATTTTGCACGTTCTAGGTCATCATTGTTTGACACGAAAATCAGTATTAATTTTTTTATCCCGCACGGTTCCAATACATGATGGAATGGAATGAGTTTCCCTTTAAAAATTGGCACAATTAAATTCCAATCGAATATAATTAATCCCAATTCCCAAAAAACACGAAAAAATGGCAAAAAAATGCAAGAATGGCTAAAAAATGCAAAAAATGGCGAAAAAATGCAAAAATGGCGAAAAAAGGCAAAAATGGCGAAAAAATGCAAAAATGGCGAAAAAAATGCAAAAATGGCGAAAAAATGCAAGCGAGGTTAGTGCCCATCAAAAAATAAACAAAAACCAGAAATAATTAATTTACATTTTTAATTCTAAATTTATTATTACTATCCTCAACCCGTTTTCGATACAAACTCCAATTTACTTATCAAAAACTCAGCCCTCGAGGATCTCGCCAAATACAGCGGGGGGGACCATGAAGGAAGCGAAAACATTCCCGGGTCGAATGCGTGATTGCCGAATTCGTTAAAACGAGGGTGCCTGTCTTTAAACACGTGCCACAAGCCGATATTTCCGGCGTCTTTCTACCCACATGCACATTTTAATTGCACGCATGCGTATAACGCACACGATGGCGACTCAAGAGGACCCTGTTACAGTCCCCGAGGTCGTGCGTTTTGGGTTGACATCTGTGTGGCTGCCCATCCTAATTGGCGCCATTTTCTCGTACCTGTTTACCTTGCGGGACGTCAGACAGGTAGACAGTTTGAAAAAAAAAAAAAAAAGACTTGTCTTGCAACGCCCGACCTTGAATTCGGGGTTACCATTATCTAACGGCGAATTTTTGATTTATTTTCTAATTTTCTAATTTTTTTTTTTTTTTTTTTTTGTAGAAATCAACAACTAAAGATGGAGAGATTAAAAACAGAGAAAAGTAAGTTTTGTTGTGGGAGGTATTTTTAACTCGTCTAGGGAAGCGTATAGGGCTAAAAATAAAAAATTGAATTAAAAATAAAAGGCATATTTAAAGTGGACACCAAAAACAGTCATAAACAAGAGCAAAAACAGCCAAAAACAGCAAAAACATGGTTTATACTATATTTTGGTTTTTACAAACAAATTCAAAATGGCTGCTACGAAAGTTAGATCGAGCATGAAAACCAAAAACGACTCTAAATTGTGCTTTGATGGCATAAAATGGCGCTTATAACTGAATAAAATTACGAAAATAAATTCTACACCGGTGGTTTTTTGATCACTCAATCATCATCAGTTGTGATTTTATTAAGACAATCTGCATGACGTTTGTTGTAGAATATATCGACCAAATTACTGTTGTTGTTTTCATGCACAGACCGTGTTGCGCCGGTGTATTTTGAATGCAGTTTTTGATTCGATCGTTTAATAAATAAACAGATACCGGTAAATAAATTTTGTGACACCCAAAAGCAGCGCAACTAGTAGGCATTGTAATACGCCGTTTACTCGTTGACTACCGCGTAGTGCACAAAATTGCTATCAGAGCGCGCAAAACAATTCTGTAATTTAATCCATTTCGTATTTTATTTAGTTATAGGCGCCATTTTATGCCATTAATACACAATTTAGTATCAAATATCAAGATGTGCGCGTTAAAATAGAAATTTTTAACAAAATCTATAAACAGGCCTAAAAACGAACATACCGTATTTGCTATTAACCGTAAAACACGTATGGAATACGGTATTCATAGTTAAACATGTTTTTTTTTTGTATTTTGTTTTTATAAACAGAAACTTTGAATGCAGCCTATTGTTTATTTATGAAATTGGCTGAAAACGAGGCGAATTTAGACCTTATCTAATGGCGGATTGAAAAATTTGAGGTTTTATCTTTTAATAGTTGAGGTGGAAAAAAATGAAAATCGAGTCTGTGTAGCCATTGGGAATGAATTCCAGAGCTTAATCTGTTGGTTTATAGTTTTTATTGCTTTCCACATGAGGTATTTAGAATGCGAGATTGAAATTTTGAATGTTGTGTTGGGAAAGATAGTGAGTGAAGGAGATGATAAATGGCGCTCTTTATGCAGATAAAATGAAATAAATATTTGGTTTTTTCGGTTAAAAAGGAGCGTAATCTGATGATTTACACAGTTTTCAAGTGGGTCAACTGGGTTGAGTGAGTTTAGATTGTTATTTGTTTGGTCTGTGTGCGCAGAAATGTTGTATTTTGTCTGGTGAGTTTTTTAACTAGAAAATGGCGGTTGGTGGGTTTGACTCGTAAGAGAAATTGAAGTTGAAATTTCATGAATTATACATCGGGGAAATGTATATAGCCACTTAAAATGCTAATTTAATGATGGGTTTTTTTTTGGTTGGAGATTTTTAAACTTTAAATGGCATGCATGGTGGGTTTTTTTTGGTTTTTTTTTTTTTTGGTTGTTGTTGTTGTTGAACGTATTTTAATTTTTCAACCAAGTGAAACGGATTTTTTTTTTTTTTTTGGGGGAAATTAATGGGTATGGTTGTGAATTTAACTGAATTTAATGAAAAAAAGTTGGGAATTTGAATGGATTTAATGAAAAAAGTTTGGTATTTTGTTTAATTTAATTAGAAAATTGGGGATTTTGTTGAAATTTATTAGAAAAATTGAGGATTTTGTTAAAATTAATTGGAAATATTTAGAATTTTGTCGAAATTTATTGGGGATATTTAGAATTTTGTCGAAAATTATTGGAAATATTAGAATTTTGTCGAAATTTACAGAAAATATTTGGAATTTTGTCGAAATTTACAGAAAATATTTGGAATTTTGTCAAAATTTACTAGTATTTTTACAATTTTGTCGAAATTTACTGAAAGTTTTTAGAATTTTGTCGAAATTTACAGAAAATAATAAGAATTTTGTCGGAATTTACTGAAAGTATTTAGAATTTTTTCGAAATTTACTGAAAGTATTTAGAATCTTGTCGAAATTTACTGAAAATAAGAATTTTGTCGAAATTTACTGAAAGTATTTAGAATTTTTTCGAAATTTACTGAAAGTTTTTACAATTTTGTCGAAATTTACTGAAAGTATTTAGAATTTTTTCGAAATTTACTGAAAGTATTTAGAATTTTGTCGAAATTTACAGAATATATTTAGAATTTTGTCGAAATTTACAGAATATATTTAGAATTTTGTCGAAATTTACTAGGAATATCTACTTTTTTTGTCGAAATTTACTAGGAATATCTACTTTTTTGTCGAAATTTACTAGGAATATCTACTTTTTTGTCGAAATTTACTAGGAATAATCAGAATTCCGTCGAAACAAAATAGAATAGTAGAAATTTCATTCGAAATTCCAAATCCCAACTTGAAAACCAAAAAATTAAAAATCCCTTACTGCAGGTCAATTTTTCCAAACTCAAAACTCCAACTTTTAACAAGCCTGGTCAGGGTTGACAGATTAGCCTCGCCGACCTTTGATCCGGTGAAAGGGTTGAGGTGAGCTGTCCATCTGGCTCCCACATGAACCCAGGTGAACGGAGGCCAAGGGGACGCCTCGGGGGACCAGACGCCTCCCCCTCATTCAAAACTCATCCTCAACCCTCAACACAACATTCGAAAAACATCAAAACCAAAACATTTCTTTCCTCAACAAACGAAACAAAACAACAAATTAAACCGGAAATTCGAAAAATGTCGAACGTCAGTCACGGCTCACGGGTTGGGTCCTCGAGGTCGCGTGCCGCGCGTCCTTGGGTCTCCAATTGACGCACGTGAACACGTCTAATATTTTATTTGTTATTTGTAATTGCAGTTCGACCTCGTGTCGCCCGGACGCCAAAAATGCGCGTCCGCCCGAACGACCTCCGAAGCGCCCACACTTGAACCGGTCGACGCCGAGAGAGGAGACGCCACCGCCTCCCCCTTTGCTTCCGCGTGCGGGGGCGTCGGCTTCGGCGTCGGTGTCGGCGTCGGGGGCGACGTTGGCGTCGGCGAGAGCCGCGTTGGTCATTCCGAACGACGAGGACGTCGAAGATCAGGAGTTGTTGAGTATCGAGGAGTCGGCGCGTCAGTTGAGGAATTTGGAGCCGCCACCTGGTGTTGAGAGGCCGCCACCGCCCAGTTTGGAGGGGGAAAGGGGAGGTGATTTATCGAGGGGATCGACGCCTGAGTTGCCGTTGCCGCCGCCTCCGCCTCCGGTTCGGACGGATGAGGTGGTGGAGAGTGATGAGCCGCTGCCGCCGCCGCCGACGCCTAATGAAGTCAAGAGGATTATTAAGTCGTCGTCGATGAGTGAGGGCAATGATCAGATCGTTTCTCATAGGTAATGGATACGAGGTTTATTTTTTTTTAAGTTTGTTTTGGTGGGGTTGATTGGGGTCAATTGGGGGAAGTTCGAATTTGTCGAAGTTAGTGGATAGAAGTTAGAATTTTGTCGAGATTAATGAAGAAACGTTAGAGTTTTGTCGAAATTGATTAAGAAACGTTAGAGTTTAGTCGAGATCAATGAAGAAACGTTAGGGTTTCGTTGAAATTAATTAAGAAAAGTCAGAATTTTGTCGAAACTAAGAGGGAAGTTATACCGGTTTCTAAATCCATATGTAAAATGAGAAATTTTTTGAAATTACTGGGGGATACAAAGAATTTGGTCGAAATTAATAAAAATACAAAGAATTTGGTCGAAATTAATAAAAATACAAAGAATTTGGTCGAAATTAATGAAAATACAAAGAATTTGGTCGAAATTAATAAAAATACAAAGAATTTTGTCTAAATTAATGAGGAATAGAAAGAATTTTGTCGAAATTAATGGGAATACAAAGGATTTTGTCAAGAAACGTCAGAATTTTGTCGAAATTAAGGGGAAAAGTCCAAATTTTTTTCGAAAATAATGTAAAAAATTCACACTTTTATCGAAATTAATACGGAAACTGAACATTTTGTCTAAATTAATAAAAATACAAAGAATTTTGTCGAATTTAAAAGCCTAAATTCGATAAAAAAAAATTAAATTTATACCTGAAAATCAATGAAAAAAAAATCAAAATTTTATAAATTTATTCACTTCTTCCAAATTCGCTATGACAAAATAACAACACATCAATTTCCTCGAACCAATTAAGAAGAAAAAAAAAAAAAATTAACCATAAAATTAAAATTCCACTCAATTGATCTCATCATAAACTTTTTTCCCTTGAAAGAAAATTCCATCATTTAATCCTTTAATCGGTTTATCAACACTAAATTCTCGCGAGGATGATGAAAAGTCAAAACCTCAACTTTAATAGCCCTACAATTTAAAAATTAAACCCAAAAAAAAAAAAAATTAAAATAAAAATTCCAAAAAAATTAAAAATTAAAATCCCAAACCGAAAAATTTTCCACACATAAATTAAAAAAAAAAAAAAAAAAAAAAAAAAAAAAAAAAAAAAAAAAAAACTCAAATGACTCATTTATTAAATATAAAAATATTTTCCTTTTATTACAAACATAAAAATAATTTTGCAATCCGCGCGTTGGATGACCCGCGCGCACGGAAATGACGTCGCGGGAAGGATGAAGCGAATTCCGGCCACAATTCCGTGTCTGATATATTAATAGTAAAGAAACAAACATCCATTCAAAGGAAAATAACAAGGAGGGGCCTTGGAATTTAAGTGGGAGCAGGTTTTTTTATCCTTCCTTTAATATCCCCTTAATTTGTTGTACAAAAAGAAGGAATTTGACGCGTGAATAAGCCTGAAAACCGTTGCCAACGATAACAATTTCCTTCCCTCACAACAGCTGCCCTTTGGTCGTCATGGCGACCCACATCTGTTTAGTTCACTCTCGACTTGACGTTTTGTTTTAAAATCGTCCATGGATCAAACGGGGTGAAAAATTGTCTATTTTGGTGAGGAATTTCTCTCGGAGGAACTTTTTAATTGGATGTCAGAAGTTGCTCAACAACATCGCTATTTATTTATAATTTTTTTTGTTGTTTTTTTGTTTTTTTTATTTTTAAAAATGGCCAAATGGGCGTTGGCCAGTCCATGAATGACTTTCTTTGAAATGTTTACAAGGGCAGGCAATTTATTTCATCGTCAATTAATTTGTTTTTTATTTTATTATTCAATTACAGCTTGATTTATCCGAAGGATTCCTACATGTCGTATCGAAGCGAACGACAACCGGCGAGACACGGGTTCGATGGGAACTACCATAGGACATCTCCGGAGATGATAAATACTGATATGGAAACGAATCAGTTGCCAAATTTATCACCCACAGGTACGATTAGTAAGTCCAAGTTGATTTTTTATTGAAAAAAAAAAATTGATTAACCCTGGATTGGTGGCCATTTTGACATTAACGTTCGGACTCGTTCCTAAAGTAGTGTAGAAAAAGAAATTCAGGTGAAAATGTACACATTACCGTACAAAAATACATTTTCAGACCAAAAAATAAGTTTTAAATTTATTTTAAAAAACAAAATGCATTTTTGGAGCAGAGATTGGCATTTTTATCGGTAATCTGCGACAGGAAATCAAAATTTCACAACGAAAACTTGATAATTGCAATGTAGAAGGGGGAAATGGTGCGCATGAATTAGTGTGATGGAAATAGAATTAAAGATTTTTTTTTTTTTTTAAATGTATATATGGAAATGTTATAATCCTGGGACAATGCTGACCTGGCATTGTCCCGCATTCTGGTTCCTGCACTTGCTCTAGTTTTGCCTTTTTAATACGTAGCCTGAATTGCTTCCTAAACTGCATAATTTTCAATATATGAATTCACCCAGCGAGATTTTTAATTAATTAATTCCATTATTATTTTTTTTTAGCTTGGGAAAAGAAACACAACATCGGCCTCCGCGGGACGACCGTAGTTTACAAATCGACGGATATTAAAGCGGCAAGCGCGCAGAAACCATATATGCCTGTCCGCGCGGCAAGTGACGAGCTTACGAACGGAATGCTGAATGAACATCGAGGAAAACTAGTCTCCACTCACGAGAAAACCACCAAAGAAAAGAATGAAATGCGAAACGACGACTGGCGATACGCTTCGGAGTGCAGTTTGGAAGCGCGCGTGAATGGCAACTCGCCGTTACGTTCTTCCATCGCTTCGTCCACGACTTCGTCCACAGTTTCATCCCTAGATGGTCTAGAGTCGCCGCCTCCTAGTCTTGGATCTAAACAGGGTTTGTTGGAAGATGGTGGAATGCTGGAGCAGCACAAGGGTCATCAAGAGATGACCACGCAAACCACGCCATCGGTTAATAAAGTCGGACAAACGTGGAGACAACAAGAAGTCGAGTGCGAGCTTCTAAGTAAAGATTTGGCGCAACAACTTCCGGAAGAGGAGAAAGCTTTGCAAGCTTTGTTAGGTAGATATTTGTGTGGCAATCGGAGAATCCAAATAAAAGGTTTTCGAATCTTCCAAATCTCGAATCTTTCGAATCTTTCACATAAGAATAATAAGAAAAATAGGAAAAGAAATAAGATAAGGGCGTAATAGGTTATAATTTTACGACTGATTGATGTTGACAAATTATTTTCTTTCATATTCAAACAATTTAACTTAGATATTTGGAGCCAAAAGATTACGAATTTAAGAAAATTTTCTTTTCTTGAGAATTTACCACTAGCTTCGATAATGTTCTCTGGTGCTTTGACGACCAATGAAAACGGCGTAACAAAACGGTCATCGTTTGTCCGACCAATCCCGAAGCGCGTAACAAACCCCGTTCGCCTTCGGATTGGTGGCCGTAGGTGGCTGCAT
>JAQFXT010002221.1:0-13041 GCA_034683725.1 Strigamia crassipes
GCTACGCTATTTTTCGATGTAGCGTAAGCTCCGTTAGACTTATGAGTTTTCCACTATAGTTATAGGCATAACGGGGGATTTTATAGCGTAAAAGTACATGGCACAAACTGCGTATTTATATTTATATTTATTATATATAAAAAGATATTACGCAGTTTGTGCCACGTACTTTTCCCTTATACAGCGTAACGAAAAGTGTGTCGCGCAAATTTTCCCATTTTTACGTTACACTAAACGTAGTGTAAAACTTGCTCTAATTATAATGGAAAAGTACCCGGCTCAAACCCTGTAATAATACCGTATATCTTCGATTTGCATGCCGCGGTAAATGTTTTTTCTACAAATAGCGCGCGGGTTTCTAATTGTGCACGGGTGGGCAGTTAGAAGCGTTTTTACAACATTTTCAACCTTTCTGCAACTTTTCTTTAGACGTTTTGCACACGTGTCGGATTAAATGAGCGCAAAACGTCTCAAAAACGTTGCAAAACATTTTAGCGTCCCGAGGAGGCTTTTTGGGACACTGGGACGAATAAATCCGCGATAAATCGGGATAAATCGAACCAGAGCGTCTGGTCGTACTGTGTTTGGTACAAGTTTGAGTTTGTGTGGTTGCAAGTTGGTTTTCGCAGAGTCAATAGCAAATGGTCTGGTCTGTCGACCGGTAACACTGCCCATGTACTTCAAATGACTAATGACAACTGCTCCCACCAGGGCGGCGGTTCTGTCGCCAGTCGGTCTATTAGTTCGAGTGAGTTAGTTGTTCAAATGTCTAAAAACATCCAAAAACATCCAAAAACATGTGGAAAGACGTCTAAAAGCCACAGAATAACCAATTAGGTTGATAAATTGTGTTTTTGATTAAGTTTGCAATATGTTTTGTTTTATATTTGCAAAAATATAGTTTTTTAGGCTAGAATTATTTTATTTATACAGCTTATAATAACTGTTTGAACTTTTTTATTTATTAAAATTGTAAAAAAATAAAAAAATTTAAAGTATTATTAAATGAAACTAACCATTAAATTGTTTGGTTGATCAATTGTTTATCGATTTTGACCAATTGTTTATCGATTTTGACCAATTGTTTATCGATTTTGACCAATTGTTTATCGATTTTGACCAATTGTTTATCGATTTTGACCAATTTTTAATCGATTTTGACTAATTTTTGACCAATTTTGATAGATTTTCCACAAATTTTGATTTATTTTTGAATTTTCAACAAATTTTGATTTATTTTAGACACATTTTCAACAGTTTTTGATTTATTTTAGACACATTTTCAACAACTTTTGATTCATATTTGACAAGCTTTCAGTAACTTTTGGTAAATTTAATAATTTTGACCAATTTTGACCAATTGACCTATTTTTACAAAATAACACCACTTTTAAACAAAATTATATCACTTTTAAACAAAATTGTACCACTTTTAAACAAAATTACACCACTCTTAAACAAAATTATACAACTTTTAAACAAAATTATACCACTTTTAAACAAAATTATACCACTTTTAAACAAACTTATACCACTTTTAAACAAAATTATACCATTTTTAAACAAACATTATAGCACTTTTAAACAAAATTATACCACTTTCAAACAAAATTTTCCAAAAACTTCAAGCACCAAACTCCACATTGTTTTCAAAAACCCAAACGATGACAGACAGAAGATCAAAACCGAAAAAAGTGACACGACTTGACATTATCCATAAAAACACCAAGATGGGACCCCCATACCCCCATTCCCCCGTTCCCCCACTTCTCCTAAGACACACAACTGCGTTTTATACCTAAAGTGCTATCTTGAAAAATCGACAAAGGAATTTGCAGGATGAAATCTTTTGGCATTTCACCACGTGCATATTTTCTTTGTGTTGGCGCCCTCTGCTGTTGATCGAGTGCATTAGTACGAGTGAGCGAGAGAGGAGGAAGGAATAAAAAAACACTCCCATTGCCTTCTCTTCTCTTCTCTTCTCTTCTCTTTCCTTTCCCTCCCTAACACGGCGGGAAAGCCCTTTTCTAATCCTCTAAAGCGATCGGACCAATCAAAGCGCGTAAGCCGCTTAAGTGCGGAATACCGGAAGCTTAAGCGAAAAGAGTAAACACGGCACAGGCGTCGGCCGATGCTGCATAAATCGGCAGCTGCTGCTTCTCGTCACCAGAGTGAGTGATTAAAGTAGGCAGGCGATCAACAAGAGTGACAAGTTTCGAATAATGCTCTTACTGGCGCATTGCAACACGTCATCGCTTTTAATTGATTTCGAATTCGAAACAACTTTTCTCTTTTTATTAAATAAATAAATAAATAAATAAATAAATAAATAAATAAATAAATAAAATTGAAATAAATAACTTTGTGTTATGTTTGAATTATTTAAATGACCTGTTTGGGTGGTATTAGTAATTTATTTGCCGCGTAATCGGCTTTTCGCTCGACTTTGCGCATCAATTTTTTATTTCGTGTTGATAGGGAATAATTAAGCACGTATTTTAATTAGGAATTAATGGTGAATTATTCCACAGTTTTAAATTTAAACCGTACACACGAACGGACGAGGGAGATGTTTTTTACGAATGTGTGAGAATCTATTTTAAAAATGGCGCCTTTTGTTGTGACAATAAGTGGCGTCTAGTGGCGGATTTTAGTACTTTTTGGAATCTAAACCAACTCTGCGCGATCAAATAAAAGATTTCATTAAAATTGAATTTAATTAATTGTTTGGACAGATATTTTATCGGCGTACGTAAAATAATAAATTTAAAAATTATATTCGCCATCTAGTGATAATTTGTTTTTATTAAAGCGCTTCTCACACGGTTTATTATTACAAAAGAGTTCACGGACATACGGGGTTTACAGATGTCTCAAAAAGGGCTAGCCTCTATCCGAGTAACGAACAATCAAAGTGACACTTATAAACGAAATGAACAATGATTATTGATAACTCATTAAATCATTTTAGAAAATAATTAAATATTTAATTTTAACGAAAAATTAAAAATTTGTCACATCGGGGACGAATTAAACGGAATGACGCGTTTTGTTGACATGCCGTCGGGAAGAGACTAGTGAAGTCATCCATTGTGCGCATGCGCAGTGAAAAGCTAGATTGTAACTCTCTACAAGTCGGTGCATGTGTGTTGTTACGTTCTTTGGGCCGTAATTTCACAAATACAAACTGAAACTTTTAATCAATCCTTAGTTGAATCTAATGCTATAGAAAATCGGAGATCGCTGCTCAGCTCAACTGATAAAAAGTCAAGGTAAGTTGTGCGGATCGACGTGAAGCCGCGTGAAATCCCGTTTGACTAACGGGATGAATCAGACAATCGTTAGGCTTAAACGCCACACTCAATTTCCGCACGATTTCCTCTCTTATTTCAAATCCCGCCCGATCACGCGTGTGTATACCGACCAAAAACCTCCGCACGAACCCCATCGAGGGTTATTTGGCGTTTAAAACGGTTGGGAGATGCAGGAAACGACGGAAAAAGCGAAATTTGATGCGACACAACGTGTTGGTCGCCGGGTCTGTGGCGCGCCATTGAACCCTGCTTTCATTTTTCGCTTTTCAAACTCAAATAAAATGAGTTTAAACTGAAGAATATTTGGTTTTAAGAATATTTTCGGTTTGGTTGATGAAGCAAAATGTTTTTTAAAATTTTTTTGTTGAAATTTTTGATTTTTTTTTGAAATTTTTATTAATTTTTTAATTTTTTTTTTTTTTTAGATAAAATTTATTTGATTTGTTTGTGGCAGTCTACTGAAAACGTATGGTGATGGTGATGGAAACACCGACTCCTCCTCAGCATGTGGGCCACGAGTTCGTTCGGCAATACTACACCATGCTGAACGAAGAGCCTCAGCAGTTGCACAGGTTATTTGACGTCACCGACGAAATTCTTCTGTTATGATGAGAGAATTTGCGTCTGAACGCGGAGTAGGTCGTCATGCTGCCTGCTGACTCAAGGACCCTTCGTTGTTATGTCGACGAATTAGTCTGAACAGAAATTTCGTCGTTTTTTGGTCGGAAAACGCGAGATATTGATTGTTTTTTTTTGTTGCAGATTCTATAACAGCAATTCGTCGTTCGTCCACGGTGGCATCGATCAACCCGGGAAAGAAGTGGAACCTGTTTATGGTCAAAATGTAATAGCTGGTTGAGGTTTTTTTGTTGTTTTGTTTTGTTATGATGAGATAATTTGCGTCTGAATGCGAAGTCGGTTGTCAGCTTGCCTGCTGATGCAAAGACCCTTTGCTTTTGTGTCGTTGAATTTTAATCTGAACAAGTTTATTGATCGTGGGACCACTTTGGGGTGGTGGTTAAACGAGTTTTGGTTAATTATTAATTGCTCGTTGATCGCAAGTGTGTGTTGGACGCTTACAGAGATGTAAATCGTTCGTTTTACGCGTTTAAGGGTGAAAACGGGGCTTTTATACACGTTTGACCGTGTAAATTGTGAAAGTGTACATATTTTTATATGTTAAAATATGTAAACGATTTTTTTTTACACGTTGTACAATGTAATGTGCACATTTTTACACGTTAAACGATTTAATTTGCACGTTGAATGATGTAAATTTCAAATTTTTAAGCGTTAAATGTGTAATTGATTATTTTTACACATTAAAAGATGTAAATTACATATTTTTACACATTAAAAGATGTAAATTACATATTTTTACACATTAAAAGATGTAAATTACATTATTTTTACACATAAAAAAAGTCAATTTTGCACGTTAACCGATGTAAAATGGTGCAAATTACACATTTTTACAAGTTGAACGGTGTAAAATACAATATTTTTGTAAAATACAAAATTTTTACATGTTCAACGGTGTAAAATACAACATTTTTACATGTTCAACGGTGTAAAGTACACATTTTTACACGGCAAGACATGTAAGTTGCTTCTTTTACGCGTTAAATTGTGTAAATGATTTTTTTTTTTTTTTTTTGCACATTAAATAAGTGTAAATTAAATATTTTAACACATTAAATAATGGAATTTATTTTGTTTTTTTGTAGGATATTCACCATAAAATTATGGATCTGGACTTTCGTGACTGTCACGCGAAGATTCGTCAAGTGGACAGCCTCGGCACGATCGGAGACGGGGTTGTGGTTCAGGTGACGGGGGAGTTGAGCAACAACGGCGAACCCATGAGACGATTCATGCAGACGTTTGTGTTGGCTCAACAATCCCCGCGACGCTACTATGTCCACAACGACATCTTTCGCTACCAGGACGAAATTTTTCCCGAGGATGAAGATACCGACACCAAGGAAGGAACTGCCGGTACCACGAACAAAACGAAAAATTAAAATAAAATTTAAAAAAAAAAATTTAATTAAAATTTTTTTTTATATTTTTAGAATCGGAGACCGAGGAAGATCATCCGGAAATATCGGACGCTTCGGACGTGGTCGCCGACCACAACGTGTCGCCGTTCTTCGAACAGCAGCCGGTGACCAACGGGACCGCGCACATCGAGGAGATCGCAGTGGTCGCTGAGATCGCGGCCCCGGCGACTGTTCGGCCAACGGCGTCGCCCGTGCCGACCGAAGTGGAGCAGCTGGAGTCGCTGGCGATGAACGAGAACGAGCGAACTTTCGAGGAGAAACGCGCCCCGCCTTCGCAGTCGCCGGAAATGAGCGTCGACGACCCGTTGACGCATGCGTACCAGTCCGAATCATGTAAAATCGATCGATTTTTAATGTTTTTTGTTGTTTTTTTGCGATTTTAATTGAAAAAATTGATTTTTTTTGCAGCTTCCAACGAACCCAAGACGTACGCGAACATGGTGAGCAAGAACGCGAGCCCCGGATTGGGGCTCGGGGGCCCCAACGCCGCGCCGCCGCTCGTTACGAACTGGCATTCGGTGACGACGAGCAAACCGTCGCCGCTGCCGTTGAAACCCGACGTGACCAACCATCTGCCGCCGTCGAACGCGCCGATGAGTGGACCCACGAACAACAACCGGATGGAATCGAAGCAGAACGACGGCGGGTTCATCGAGAGGCCCCGGATGCAGCGCACCCGGCCCGGGAACACGATGCGCGGCGGAATGAAGTGCGTTTGATTTATTTGTGGTTTTTTTTGCGCGTTTCGAGCGTTAATTTTTTTTGTTTTTTTTGGCAGTAATTTCAGTTTTCATAACGATAAGATGTACCAGCGTGACCGCGGACCCCCGAGGAACTTCGACGACAGCGGGGACGGCGACAGACGGCGCCCGCCGTCGCATCCCGACACGCATCAGGTGTTCGTGGGGAATTTGCCGCAGAATATGACGGAGGACGAACTGAAGGACCATTTTTCGCAGTATGGGCCCGTGGCGGACGTGCGAATCAACAACAGAGGGCAGCCGAAGCAGGGCAATTTGGGTCGGATTACACCAGTAAATTGAGATTGTTGAGATTGGTTTTGTGAATGGAATTTGGTTGTAATGCTGGTTGTTTTGTTACAGAATTACGGGTTTATTATTTTCGAGGATTTGGATACGGTTTCACAAGTGTTGGGCGCTAAGGTATTTATTGGTTTATTTATTTTCGTTTTGTGTTTATTAAATTGACTGGATATTTGGTTATTAGTGATTGGGAAATGGATGTTAAAAGTGGAATTTCTAGTCGTTTTTGGCTACAAATCGGTTATGATTGATTAAAAATTGAATTTTTTAATTGAAATTTGACTGAAACTATTATAAATTAGATTTTTTTTAATGAAATTTTATTAAATATTGGATTTTTGTAGTAAAATTTTGGTTTTTTTTAGAGTAACTTGACCAAAATTCCAGTAGAAATTGAATTTTTCAGTGACATTTGACTATTAAAAATTAGATTTTTTTAGTGAAATTTGACTAAAATTCTATTAAAAATTGAATTTTGTATTTAAAAAAATGACAGTTACAATTACAAAATTTGGTATTTATTTTTATTAAAAAAATTTGATTTTTTAGAGGAATTTAATCAAAATTCCAGTAAAAGTTGAATTTTCATTGAAATTTGGCAGAAATTCCATCAACTATTGGATTTTTTAAAAGTGAAATTTACTAAAAATGCCATAAAAAAAATTGATTTTATAGTGAGATTTGACTCGAATCTCATTAAAAATTCAATTTTTTTGTGAAATTTCCTTAGAAATTGAAATTTTAGTGAAATTTGAGAGAAATTTTCTTAGAAATTGAAATTTAAGAGAAATTCCTTTAGAAATTGAATTTTTAGTGAAATTTGGGTGAAATTCCATTAAAAATTGAATTTTTTAGTGAAATTTTGTTAAAATTCCATCCAAATCGATCAGGAAAATCAATTCGAAATGATTTTTAACAAATGAAACGTATCTTTTTTTTTTCTCTAGCCGATCATGTACGGAACACATCGTCTGAACGTCGAGGAGAAGAAAGCCAAACCGCGCGGAGACATGCGAGTCGGCGGCGGCGGCGACGGGAGACCACTCGGCCGCGGCGGCATGAACAGACCGATGGGATCCGGCCGAGGAGGACGCGGCGGCGGCCCGGGCGGCGGCATGAACAGATCCGAGAACGGCCGAGGTGGGGGCAGAGGTGGCGGAGGGGGATACGGACCGCGACGTTAACCGAACCAGCGTTTCGAAAAACGATTTAAAAGGAAAAACAACAACAAAATTCTAAGAAATCTAAAAAAAAAAAAAAATTCTAAAAATTTCAAAAAAAATTCTAAAAATTAATAAATTTAAAAAAAAAAATAAAAAAACAGATTTTCACGGATTATTAAATATCATTAGACGGGGTGGTTAAAAGGGTTAAAGGGGGGGTTAATTTTGTTGGATATTTTCTTGTGATCCTCTGCAGAAATGTAACAAACGCCACCTTAACCCCCCATCCCCCTCGGACCCTCGAAACTATACAAATCGATCGCCACCGTCTGTGCTGTTATATAAACTGTTCCCTTTTGTTAATTTAAATTTTTATTTATAAGATTTGCACTTTGGGTTGTAATTTTTTCTGTTTATTTTGGAAAAAATTGATTTTTTTGTGTTTTTTTTTTCGGAAAAATTGATTTTTTTGTGTTTTTTTTTTGGAAAAATTGATTTTTTTTTGTGTTTATCGATTGATTCGGTTGAATTAACAGCGGGTTTGATGTTTTATTAAAAATTTAGACGAAATTTGATGTTTTTTTGATAAGTGCTTGCACCATTCCTTAATGCAAAATCAGAATTAACAGCTTGAATCCAAATGTAAATAAACACGGGCAAAAATGGCGCCGATTTTTGCCCTTTCCCCCCCACCCACCCTCATTTGTGCGAATTGGGTGCGGTCATTCATTCATTTCACTTGCCTTGATTCCAGCTGCCTCATTCTCTTGGTTTTTGCAAGCTCTGTAAAGAATTTTTTTAAAATTTAATTATGATGGAAAAAAAAAATAAAAAAAATTCTGTTTTTTAATTTTGTTTTTGTTTGATTTGGATGTTAATTTATGCAGGTTTTTCTTTTTTTTAGTTTTTTGATGCATATCAACTGATATTACAGAGTTTGCAATAAAAATTGATTTTTTTTTTTTTTTTTTTAAAGATTTTTTTTTGGGTTTTTTTTTATTTTTTTTAAATTTAAAATTTTATGGTTGGAAATTGAGAAAATTTGTTTAAAACGGTTAAAACAGATGTGCCATTTTGCTTTTTTGTGTTTTTTGATGAAGCCTTCCATGTGTTTTTTAATTTTTTTTAATTTTTTTAATTATAAATTTTTGTTTTATTTTTCCTATAGTTTCGTGGCTCGTTTGATTTTATGAACAAATTTTTGTTTTGTCTTTTAGAAGAAAACAAAGTGTAAATAATCTGCAAAATGAGTAGATTTCCGGTTTTATTTTGTGTTTTTTGTTGTAATTTTTCGTTTTTTTTTTTTTTTGTTTTGTGCACCGCAAGTTTAATTAATTATAATTGTTTTTTTTTTTTTGTTTTTTTTTTATATATGATAATTTAAAATTATTTAATTTTTCTGTTTTTCTTTTGAAGTTGTCATTTTTAATTTTGTTTTTTATCCCTCAAATTCACAGTCCCATTTCAGAACATCGTGTAAATACAAGGATTTTTTTGTGTTTAAAGTTTTAGATTTTGTATTGTTTTTGAGTTTTGATTTGGAGCTTAAATTGGTCGCGAAATTGGAGAATTATTTGGATGGCAAAAAGGATAAAAACCACGTTGAAAACAAAGAAAAAGTGATGTATTTTTGTGTTCTTTTTGGTCCGGTGGTTGTGGTTCGTTTTTGCTGTGATAGCAGTTGGACTTATTTAATCGTTTTATGTTTGTGTAACTTTAAACCACAACTGGATGTTCTGATTTGGCGAAGTCATCTCATTAGGTTATATGAATAAAAGGAAAATAAATTTTGAGACTGATCGATTGCAAATTTATTTATTTTTATTAACAAAGAAAAAGTAATAAAACTACGGAGAAGCCATTAATAAAAATGGCCGACTAGTAACAAAACTGTCGCTGGATGGCGCCGCACTCGAAGTAAATAAACTATAAAAGGTTTTTAAATTTTAGATGAAAAATATTAACGATTTTTATTAATAATAATAATAATTATTATTATTATAATGATCTTTTAAATTTTGTTTCGTTCGACGTTAGAGGTCGCGACGGTTAATTCCGTCTGCTACGCAACCTTGGGGATTGACGTTTCGTCGCGGGACATTTTTATGATTTTTTCGTGTTTTCGAAGTTTAACGGATTTTTCCAGGTAATAAAATCGTTAGAATATGAAAAAAAAAAAAAATTTTAAATTTGTTTTTAAATGTTTCCAAATACAGCGCGGTCGTCGGTCTCGCCCACGCCGCACATTTGTGCCATCAGATTGTTGCAAGCGCTTAATGTTAGCGCCATTGATACACGGAACATGGCCGCACTCTGGGTGCCACAAAGATCGAGTTTGTTGCTCGATCTCGACTCCGATTTCACAGAAACAACTTCGGGTTTGTCCGGGAAAACCACACCGAGCGAAAACACAAACGTGAGATTCATTTTCTTTATTTTATTTGTCGCTTTCCCTCATTTTTTAATGAAAAAAGCATTGTATTCGGGAATTTGACCCGGTTCTGGAACCCGAACTGCCACGTGATTTGACCAACACCATTGTATCGTTAGTTATAGCACACGGGAGCATCGTCTGACGTTAGGAAACACTTTAGTCAATTTCCGCTTGTTCTAACATTAGCCGTGACTGTTTTTGGCGACTCACATGGTCAGGGTTGGGAGTCTCACTTCGGAACTAAAAATACTTCTTATTTTATGTGTACAAGCGGAAAAGAAAAAGAAAACCATCCATTTTATTTTTAGTTCTTGTCAGATAGATTTTTTGAATTTACAACGTAATGATGACGTCGTATCGAGCAACCAATGGGTTTATTCGTGATTTAACATGGCGACATCTGTTGGAGAAAATTGGAATGAGTTCGCCGACCCGAAGGCCGAAGATGAAAAGTTTTTAGTGTGGGTGTGTTCTCGGCGATTTATCGAGTAAGGAGGAATTTACTTATATAAACGACCGTCTGATAAGCTCGAGGTTGACCCTGAAATTGTGGGAAGTGAGCTTGAGGAAGTTTGATGGAGTTTTAGCGGTTTTACGGGCGAAAATGGACGTGTTCAACGTGACTTTGCGCGGCGGTTCACCGTGGGGTTTTCGGCTGCAACAAGACGAACAAAATTTGTTTCGCATTTCGAAAGTAAGTTTTGTATAAATTGAGTTTTATTTGTTTTTATTTCGTGGTGGAATTGTGGTTTTTGTGTGGTAAAACCGAAATGTTATCGCCGTTTTAGCGTAACGTCTTAAAGGTCGTTTTAATCTTGTTTTATGTAACACAATTTTTATTTTTATTTTTTTATTATTTTTTTTTTTAAATTGTTTTTGGTAAACAAATAAATTATTTTTTTAATTTTTTAAAATTAATTGTAATGATTAAATGGGGAATTTTTTTGAGGTTTTTAAGGTTTGGGTGAGTGGGGAGAAATTTGGGTTTTTTTTTTTAAAATTTTTATTTTGGAAAATAATTGTTTGTGGTGCTGGAAATTACATGATGCATCTGTTGGTAATTACAATTGGGCAATTTCTTTTTTTTTGGTGGAAAATTTTGTTTTTTTTGGGTTTTTATTGGATTTTTTTGGATTTTTGTGGATTTCTTTGGATTTTTTTGGATTTTTTTGAATTTCTTTGAATTTCTTTGGATTTTTTTAATTGAAATTTTGGGTTATTTTGAATGTTATTGGATTTTTTTTTGGATTTTTTTGGGTTTGTTTGGACTCTTTTTGGTAGAAATTTTGGGTTTTTTGGATTTCTTTGGACTCTTTTTGGTAGAAATTTTGGGTTTTTTGGATTTCTTTGGACTCTTTTTGGTAGACATTTTAGGTTTTTTGTTTTTTTGGGTGGTTTTGGATTTTTTTGGGTAAAGTTTTGGTTTATTTGGATTATTTTTGGTAAAATTTTGGTTTATTTGAATTTTTTGGTAAAATTTTGGGTTTTTTGGATTTTAATTTTTACCAATTAAAATCCAAAAACCCACAATTTTACCAAAAAAATTCAAATAAATCTAAATTTTTATCAATAAAAATTCAAAATAACTTAAATTTTACCAAAAAAAATTTAAAAAAACCAAAAAACTTAAAATTTTTGGATTTTTTGATTTAATTTGGGATCTTTTTTGGATCTTTTGCATTTTTTGGTGAAATTTTGGGTTTTGGGATTTTATTTGGTAAAATTTTGGATTTTTTAAATTGTATTTGGGTTTTTAAAATATTTTTTTGGGTTTAAAAATATAAAAAAATTGTGTATTGGGGTGTATAATCGTCAAAATGTTTGTTTGGACTATTGCTGAGTTAATTTAAGCGGAAATTTGCAGTAATTAGGCTTAATGAAGGCAATTGAGTTGTCATTTACATGAATTTACCCCCCATTGGGGTCATTCTGTATTTTTTTTTAAATTTTTCTTAATCTCCTTAATATCATTCAGGTTTCATATTGTTCTAGGGGGGCGAGAAACATAAAACCAACAAGCTGTGTGCTCAAATGTTTCATGTTTGATAAGCTTTTTGATTGAGTGATAACTTGTTTTCATTTTATTGTCACGTTGAATTGGCATAAAAAAAAAAATCTTCTGAGTGTAAGCAAAAAAAAAAATAAAAAATTTTCAAAAAAAAAAATAAAAAATTTTTTTTTTGAAGGTGGAAAAGTATGATGTCATATATTACTTTTACTTTATTTTTATGAAAGAGGAAGGAATTTTTAAACCTGTTTTTTTTTTGGTAGTTGAGAGGAACTAATATGTCTGGCAATTTGCCAGCGCTTGATTTATGAAGTAAAACAAGAAGAAAAAGAGGAAAGTTTTGTGTTTTGGACTGGTAATGATTCACAAAATGAAACAAGGTGATTTTGTGTGAGATTTAGGTTCACAATGGGTATTGTTTGAAGTCATGGTTGAGTAATTTTTTTTTTTTTTTTTTTTTGAAATATACACCTGTAGATTAATTATTTTATTGTATTTTTATATAGGCAAGAGAGAACAAAAGAGAGAAAAAAAAAACACTGGTTGAAATTTAAGTTGCAAGTAAGGATGTTAAATAGCGTAAATCCTTCCAATTGCAAGTTGAGTGATGATTCAATTTCGCTACATGTTAAGCGATGTTGATTACGCTGATGACCGTCAATTGTAGTCTGTGTTGGTATCTCGATGCCAAAATCAAACTGAAACATTTTTGTCCGCGCGCATAAATGCTAGAAATAAATCGGTAATACATCGGTAGATCCCGGACATTTATGCAAAATAAAAATTGTTTTATGCGCGTAAAATATACATTAAAAATTCCATTTTATGCGATCAAATACACCTATCCTCTCGATTTACGCGGAAGATAGGTTCCGCACAAAACCGCGTAAATTGAAATCTTGGATTTTGCTAAGTAAAATCGTGTAAAACGAAAATAATCCCAAAATGTGCACGATTCGGTCATTTATTTAAGTAAAACAAAAGTAAGACATCTTAGAAAACTTAAAATTATACTT
>JAQFXT010002222.1:0-13039 GCA_034683725.1 Strigamia crassipes
GCACTCTGGCGTATTCTCACGACGGTCATGCAGGATACAAGCCGCCGCATACGCGTATATTCAGAACTTGTAATTTTTAATATAAATTTCCAATAAACAAGCCAACTTTTCTGATGAAACCTGGTCTTATATACCCAGACCAGATTAAAGGGTTATCTCTAACCCTCCAATAGGGATGATTCTTGCTGGAATCCCCCAATCATGGATTAGCACTCTGATTTCATCGAATCAGAAAGGGTGGAGGATTATAAGTCAGGTGACTTTTACATCTCCCCCTTGGTGACGTCATAAGGGAAAATAACTATTTCCCCCCCTAGTTACTTTAATTCGCATTATCACTAACATTGTGAATTCAATTGAATTCACCCTTATTTAGTAATAAACCTTTATTGTTATACGAAATAATCATTTCTCACGTAAAGTAATGTTATTTACCATTACTGTTTTGTATTTCGCGCGTTTTAACCGATACGCGCTCTGGTAGCAATAATTGGAATCATTTACAATTTCCATATCGTCACAGATGTTACGTTAACATTCTTTTTTAGTTTCATACAACTATTTATGTTCGATTCTAAGTTAGAATTTACTTAACCTCTAGAGTTCAGAGTTATAATTGTGTCAGATTATAATTCCAATAATTTTAAGTGAGAGAAAACATTTTATATTGTAAATGGTTAGGATCACAAAAGACGATCAAAAGCCATAAGTAGTTTAACCCCTTTAAAAAATAAAGGAATTTTATTTGAAGCATATGATAAGTGTGTTTATTTAATACTTAGTTCAAAATTAGAGCTATTAGATTACGTAAGGCTCAGGTACGAGCAGCCAGAATGTTCTCTGTTTATCTATTCCAGAAAAGAGAATTGAGATCGTTACAAGGTCTGCACGAATCTTTTTGTCTGATAAGATCACGGTGATCTTATCTGATAAAAAGATGAGTGCTGACCTAAATATGACAATTACTCAAGCGCGAGGTGTATTTTATGAGAGAATTTACCGATAGAAAATCGGAGAAACGACCATGAAGAGTTCGAATGGGATCAAAATGCCATTTGTATTTTGGTTCCATTTGTACCTAAACTCATGCTAAGGTTCAATGAATTATTGACTTACTTTTTTTTGAATTCGCATTTGCAATCAATATTATTATCACTAAAACAGAGGTGACCACATACTGGTTTGGTAGCATAGTTGATATTGAAATTTACAATTTCTGTGAAAGAGTAACGTTATATTAACACAAATAGCACGTACTATTTTATTAGAGTTTAGGTTTTTTCATCCCTGATGCTGGAGACTTATGACATTTCAAACTAAGAATTAGTGCGTTATCAGGACAACTTAAATTGTTCTCTGTATACGGGAGGCGGATTAGATTACTGATTCTTAATAATTTGTGATATTTTTATCAAAGTAAAGTGTAATTGAAGGTCAACTGTTGTGGCGGTGTTTATTCATTTTTTTATGGTC
This sequence comes from Strigamia crassipes, assembly GCA_034683725.1. NCBI lineage: Eukaryota > Metazoa > Arthropoda > Chilopoda > Geophilomorpha > Linotaeniidae > Strigamia > Strigamia crassipes. The sequence continues at coordinate 1,474 of JAQFXT010002222.1, forward strand.
AATTTTTCGACAAATGCGATAGACGGATCGTTTTTTCAAAAAAAAGAGCTAAACATATTGTCGAAATGTGGGGTTACATTTTCGACGAACATTATTTCGACAGGGCACATTTTCGCCTAAAATTGGTGTTGGTTTGCCACGTGTGTGGGTGGCGATGACAGAAAATTAGTTTTGGTTTGTGAGAGACAAGGATGCTGACTTAGAATTGATAAACTAGAGTTACAGATTTCAGACGGATTAGTGATCAGTAAACGATTTACTCCCTCTTTGGAATTAGGGGCCTCTTTGGTGCAAAAGTGTCCTGAGTATCCATTTCCGGTGTCCCAAGTATCCAGATCCCGTTATCTCTGATTGGAAGGATTTGCAGAGTCAGTGTTCCCATTGAAACACTGAGATCATCCATATACTGGCTACAGTATGTAATCCTTATTTCAACCGGAACAAGGGCTTGGTTACTTGAAAACTAAACAGAATATTGCAAGATATTGTTGTACCTATTTGACAAATAAGTACACGGTCTCCTTTAATGATGGAGATGCTGATACATCAATGCCTTTATGTGTACTGATAGTTTCGGACCGATGCTTTGTGGATTTGTATGCGTAGTGAAGCCGCCATATGTAGTGCTAGTTTGCCTGAGCCATGCGATGGAGTTCTATGGTTTTGGATTGTAAGTCCCCTGTTGCACTTTGCTCCAATTCCATCTGAGGCAGATGAAGAAGAGAGTTACATGTGACCAATCCTTCATCTCCCCGCATTGGCGGTGAGATTCCCATAAGAATCATCATGTACAGCGCAAATGCCATTTGAGCAAGATAAAGATGAGCATCGCACGTGACGAATTCTTTGACTCGCTAACAACTAAATTCATTACACAAACTCGAAATATAGACTATACTGGAATTGGTGTACTTTGCATCTCTCTACAAATGTAAGGAGAACAAGGCCTAAACCGTACAGCCTAAACTGGACAAAGTTTATTGCGACGTTATCCCAATAATATAACCATGAGTTCTGGTGGATATATCCCATCTGACTATAACGTCATTGTGATGGACTATCTTTGCAGTTTGCTTTCGGTTTGGATTAAACCATACCGAATAGTTTTGGACAAACCGAAATCGAAACCGAACCGAACCGAACTGAACCGTCAATTGCGCAAACCAAACTGAACATAACCAACAATCAAATCGAAATTTTCTATGCCGAATGCAAGCTTAGTGACGGTGCAGCAATGACGAAACTAGGACCACCCCCAGATAGATCCACAAGAAACCACATCATGCGATGAGTATACGATGTTTTTGGGATATTCTCTTAACTAATCATTGTTAGTTCACCCAAACGAGGATGCCTTTTGGCATTAACAGCCAGCCAATTTGTATAGCTTCCCAATACCCTTTGATAAGTCACAGATGGGGTTAATTATCATAATCTGACTTACACTCATAACTCATTTTAGCCAGATCAGCCAAATGAGCCATTTGACTTTACTCACTTAATGTGAAATGCTATCCCAGGACAACTGAAATAGGAGGTGCACAAGACCAGCCAGCGCTTTTCAAACTATTTAATGTAGCGGATCGGTAATTTTTGTCCCAATGTGTTACAAACCGAAATCGTATTTTGTTTAATAGATAATAGGATACGGACCAATAAGTTACCTTTGCTCTGTGCTAAGCCTGTAAAGTGTTTGCGTTTTAACGATACCGTGGAGTACCAGCACTCAGCAGCGTTTGCGTTTGCGTGGATCCCGCTATGAGAAGCGCTGCACTAGTCCACCAATTCTTTTCCGTAGTAGGATCTAGGATTGGCGAAGCCTTACACCAATTTGAGATGTGATTTACAGGGGCAGAAAAGAGTATAATTCAGCATAAACTTACCTGACTAAAGAGTATGGAGAATTGTGTACTAACATAGTTGGTTAGCAACGCATAGATATTGACGTATGTGGCGTTGTTTTTAATAGAATATTTAATTAACTTCGTGTCAGAAAATCATACAGTTGATAAATATTTAATTTGAGGTAATCATAGGTTGCTGGATTCTGACTTCAATTAAAAACAAATCTTGTAGTTATCTGACAACCAAAGTCTACGAGACTGGTCCTACGTTTCAGTGTGAAAGTACCAAATTAAAAAGAAAGTAAGAGAGGGTTTAGTGGTTCAGGGATAGTGAGATTTCTGGGAGTTGAATTACAGATGCCAACCAGGGCAGCCATGCTTTGCATTGCTAGGACTTTCTTTTTGTTGACCACTGTGTTGACCAGTAATCTGCTCTGGACAAAGTTGCAGCTTCCAAGAATGACCACGTGGAATGTACACAATAGAGTAACCGACCACATTGTACATGGGGTCTGTTGACCCTGTATGTGGATGGTCGGTTGCTATTTGACATCTCTGTTTTTGGGTCAAGGGGTACGACAATTGCCTGAATATTTCTCACAGGAGTTTTAAACCTTTCTAAACTTTTCTAAATTTTTCTAACATTTTTATGATTAATTGTGTACTCTACCTTCGTTCCTACACCGGCCTCTCCAACTTGCATCATTTCCACGTAATGCCTTTTTCGCTCTCACTACATTCACCTCCACCTCCACAAAATATTCCGTCAGTGCAGTCTTAATTGATTGCATAATCGCTTTTACCTGCTGGAAAAGTCTCGAAAATAGTGTACACCTTTTTTCTGGCGCAATGCATCAACGTTGCCACCTTTCGTGCGTCCTCTACCGTAAACACCTCCAGGTTCTCAGAAACCTTAAGAAAAGTATCAAATTTTAATTTTAACTTTAATTCACAGCCATTGAAGAAAATTAACTTTAATTTTTATAAATATACACATTGAATGTCAATTTATTTTGTGACCGATTGGCGGTCACTACAACCACATTCCCAATGGCCAACACAACCCACCAATAACAAAAGGGGTTGATGGTTGATGACGTCACTCGTCATAAACCAACGACACGTTAGTCCGCATGGGGACAGAGGGCCCTATAAAAGGGACGGACTTTCGGTCAACCGGGAGTTCTACAGGAACCAGCCCATGAGTGGGATCGTGGTTCCCTAGTACCTCTTGTCACCATGTCGGAATCTAGAGAACTGACCGGCATGTCGTTCCCAGTATCGTGAATACCGCACAGCATGGGCAATAAGCAAATGTTGACCACGCTGTCCACTCAGTTAGCTCTAATCGTGTGGTCGGCGTTTGGCCAAGGTTGGGCAACAAGACCCTAGCAATAGGAAAAGACATCAAAGAGACTGCTCCTAGATAACTGAATAAAGGCTAACTAGCAATAATACAGGTTCTTGTGTCATTTCTTAAGTACGTGTCGTGCGTCCGGCGCTGTTTACGGCCCCCAGCCAAAACATCGTCTGTCCACTCTCACAATTTGTAGTTACTAACAACACCCTAATTCTTATGGCGCCACTTATGTGATATCCTAGCGTTAATGTTCAATGATAAGTAAATTTCTTTCCCACTCGGTTGCTCAGTTCACTGCTCCAATTTGTATGTAAGGGACATTAATCTAATTCGTACCTTATTTCTTATTTATATTCGTTTGTATTATAGTTATGTTAACTTTTTGCCATTGTAGGCATTCTTTATGTAATTTTTAGCCACTTTTCACTTTCGATTTCGTGTAACGGTTTTGTGGCCAAAAGATGCAAGTTTATTGTGCCAAAACACTTTAATTCACCACATCGTACACCAGAATACACACTAAACTGACGACAAAATAAATTTTTTTAAATTCACGCGCAGTTATCAATTTCGGTTTGTTAAAACTGCTTTTTTTTCGTCACTTCTTGACCTTTTGACCTCGCGGTCCACGCTTTCCAAATGCAAAAAGCATTATTCTTTTCAAAATGTATGTTGAAAGTCAGCTATTTGATTTTACTTTGACAAGTCACGATACCAGATTTCTATTGATATCACTTTCTTATTTTCAACACATTGGTTAATATTGAAAAAGGTAAAATGAAAGAAAGCAAAAGACCAATGCGGTTTGCTTCACTGCTTTCGACCAGATAGTGACAAAAAGTTGACATTTTTTCCAATATTCACAAGTCATAATAAGTAATAAAATATTAATAAGTCAACAAAACAAACGCAACAAAAAAAGAAACAAGTCAACTATATCGTCAGTTTTTCTCCGAATGCCCTGCTGGCAGTCCACTGGCAAGTCTTTGGAGATAAATTTGTTTTAGAACTTTAATTGAGATCACACAGCAAAATCGACACATTGCAATTTAACAATTTTTTCTTTAAAAAGTTCGAAAACTGTGTCTACATTTCAAACAAGTAAGAAATACTAAATTAGTACTTCTAAAAAATTGTACACACCATGGCGTTTGTAGTCAAACATCGCAAATATGCGCGGCAAATGACAAAAATGGTTTCAGATTACATTGAAATGGACTTTAAAGTTCCCCATTTACTCCCTCAATATCCTCAAATCCGCAAGAACAAATTTAGTTCTTTTTATTTCGTCATTTGGCATTTAATCATTGCGTTGGTCGTGTCAACGTGCATTTACCAAACATTTGATCGGTTCAAATACTACGCTTCATCACCGGTTAAAGTTACTGCCGATATAAACGAAAACGACGACTTTCCAGGCATATCGATCGGTATATTTAGTTTCGGCACTATGGAAAGTGCTTTACTCCATCAATCAGCAATAGATGCATTTCCTAACGGTAACTATAAAATAAAGACTAAAGCGGAATAAAACTTTTACAATTTTCTTTTTTCTAAACAGCTAGCTTATGCAAAGACATTAGTCTATATTTCGTTATGGATGAAGAAAAAAAGATGAGTTCAGTATGGAGTTTGAGAAGAATTAGACCATTAATAAGAAACATAACTACATCTTATGTCAAGGTAAATATATTCTGAAATCTCAATTGAATTGGCAATTTATTTCATTGCAGGGGTCTAAAGGTATTTGCAACGATATCCAAAGTAATGTAGTTATTGATGAAATGAACTTTGTACTAGGAAATCAAATACTAGCAACAACCGGTAAGTATTATTTACAAAATTCTAAAATAAGGAGTATAGTTTTTACAAAATTTTTAATTGGTTAATTATCAGATGAAAAAATACCTATTGCATGCCAAGCAAAAATGATCATGAAATTTGAAACTTCTAATTTAAGTTTGATAAGAGATGAGACACAACGTATGATGTTAACACGTGTAATGGTATGGCAACTATCATGACATTGCAGAATTTCATTTTATTATTAGTTGAGCTAATAAGAAACCAAAATTCTGCTATCATACAAAAATAAACTAAATGTCTTATTGCATTGCTAAATTTTTCAAGGTCATCTTACAAGCGCAAAATAAAAGAAATAAATTTGTTGGTTCCTCAATGATTCGCGTCTCATCCGTCCTGAAGCATTCTGAATTATTATTCGCGATTAAGAAAGTAAGTTAGTTGAGAGTTGTGCACATAGAAAGTAGATAAGATTAGAAAAAACATCGTTATTTGTGATTTCAGTATAAATTTTTAAACAGAAGAAAGTTTCCTTGTGTGCAAGAACGTGAAGAGCAAGAATGTCATTATTTCTGTTATTATAAAACTATATCGACTGAAGTGAATCCTACATGCAAGTAAATATATTCATCCCAAAAATAGTGTGATTGGGCAAATTATTACCATGTGGTGTGGGGACACTAATGTGGCAAATGGATGCCTATTCACTTTCTTAGAAATAAGACTAGAAACTTGTATTTAGTAAAGTGGCTTTTATTATATATTGTTGTCTAGGGGTTAGTCTCTAGTCAGTGTTATTTCCAACCTGTGCCATGTTGCCATAGCACAGCTCATGCAGAAGTCTATTCTATTAAGTGCCGGTAGTCAACCGGGCTTCATGTCTGTCTAAGTCACGTCCGTGCTTAGGGTGCTCACATGTCCTGATTTTATCAGGATTGTCCTGATTTTTAGAAGCTCTTCCTGATTCAAAAAATGTCCTGATTTTGTCCTGAAATTCGAGTTCTCGTCCTGATTTGTCCTGAACTTTTTAAAAAATTTAAGGTAATCAAGCTGAACGTTAAATAAAGTATGGTGCACTCAGTTACTTACTTACTGTAAACAAGATAAATAAACACATGAGTGTGTTTTAGTTTATTTTTCAATTCAATCGCTTCATTTTCAGATACATAGTGTAGTGTTTGAATTTGATGTTTTATTGCAGTAATAAATGTTATTTTGAAAAGTGCCACTTTTTTTCAAATGTTCTGATTTTGGACCAGAGGTATCTGAGCACCCTATCCGTGCTACGTGCACAAAACCGCTCGTACGTCTGGTAGACATGATGGGACATATGACCCATCACGTTGCCAGTCGAGCAAGAACTGCTGAACTTCCTCTTGGGGTCCCTTTTTGTTGGATTCACGAGATTAAAGTTGAGCCACCAGCCATTAACATAAAATGTAAATCGAGTGTTTATGAAAAACCATAAACCCTGAAAATTACCTGTATTCCTGCAATTACCGATGATTTATTAAACTTCCCAAGTGGTTCTGGGACTCTTAAATGTTAGAAGTGGTCTCAGTCCATTAATTGGGCAGGCCAGGTTTGGTGGAAAAATTACAAGGCGAAACGTGCGCCGGTTCTGTTGGAGTCCCGGGTAGCTTAAAGGTAAAGGACCCGTCCAGCAAGCGGGGGATCTGGGTTCAACACCCGACTCGCGACTCATCAGAGTCCGGGCCGTTTCGTTTTTCCACTAATAATTGTAGAGAGGAATTAAATGAAAAACCATAAACCCTGAAGAGACGACGGTATAGTTCAGTCCTCCAGCCAGCATATCTTGCCAAGTTTATTTGTGTTAGTTCAGCATAGTATTTAATGAAATGCTTTCAGATTTCCTTACATGCCTGATTCAGATCTAGAAGAATGTACTGCAAACAACTTGACCTGCTCCTACATGAAAAACATTCAAGAAAAAGTAAAAATTGTCAATCCGCATTACGATTGTAATTGTGCCAGAGCATGCAACCGAATTATGATAATTGCTCATCAAAATTTCGATAATGTCGACGATAACAGTTTGACAATTTCTTCATTCAGTAATGACAGACTCACTTTGTCCGAGGAATTTTGTTATGACATCATCGCTCTGCTTTGCGATACTGGTGGCTTCATTGGCCTGTACATAGGAGTCTCGTGTTTGTCTATAGTTGAAGTCGTTACACGCAGAGCACAAAAACAGTATAAAAAGATAACCATGTCTCTGAAGCAAAAAAATAATTTCAAAAAAAAAATATTTAAAAAAATTCGTAAAATTGTAGCCAGATACAATGTATTAACATCATCATATGGAGTAAGCACTCAACCGTTCGGGTTATTAATGTGGATCAAAACATTGATTGTGATTCCGTGCGTGTGTGTCTGCATTTATCAAATCTGCAGTCGAATAGAGTCGTATTACTCGTTTCCTGTTTACACCACAATCGAAGTAATGGAAGACCGATTCGTTCAGATCCCAACGTTTCTTATTTGCAATGAAAACGATGATGTGATTGATGAAAAAGAAGAGATGATCAAGAACAACAATTTGAATGAGCCATGTTTTGAAAAATTGAGCATTGTTGATTTACTCGACCCACCATCGAAATTTGCTGGCAATGCAGAAAATTTGTGGAAAGCTGCATCCAACTCCGAGAGTTTTATACCTTTGGTATGTGACATCTGTCATAATATTACTTTAAATATAATTTATTTTTTAATGCAGAATGTTATCGACTTCGATGTTTCGTTTATAAATAAAGATGGTGGAAACAAAACTTCTATACCTACCATATTTGGAGATTGCACTAAAATGAAATATGGTAACATTAATTAAAACTTCATTTTTGTAATAAAGTATACAATAATACAATATTACCACAGATGAAGTGCAATACAATACAGCAACTGGATATGTTGTCACCTTGCAAATGATTGACGATAGAGGTTGCAATTCATTTTCTAAAGTATTAGTTCATTATTTTTCTAGCAAAACTGGTATTGATTTATTTGTTGAATTTTAGATTTTCTTAATGGCAACAGAAAATCGAATGGATTTTAACACTTACATGATTCATCCGCATAATTCATGGATGCACATCATTTTCACAAGACAATCTGTAAGTTTTACTTTATACATCAAATATGATTTCTCCAATATTAATGTTAGACGACTAAATGGATAGTGGTGCAGCCTCTTAAATTAATATCAAATAATAAATTGTGACCATCCAGCAATCACTGGCTAACATTTGCGGTCCCTTCTGCGGCTCCCTAACGATAGGTGGAGCTGCGGTCCAATTATGGCCAATCGGACACAGGAACACGGCAGACTGGGGTCTCTAAGACGTTGGCAAGGCAGTCTGTTCTGCAACTCTGCACGTGTAAGATCCTAGTGGTCTGTTTCCCGTGGTCGCAAGAGACCCGCCATAATGCACGACGACTTCTGGCTTTGTGTGCCCATTCTAGTCATGTGCGCCATGCGTTACTAGAAATCAAAAGGAACTCTCTGGCCACACGGTTCCAGATTGCGTGACCAGCGGTCAGGACATTAGGATGGAGTTGAGGAACTCTATGCAACATGGAAAGCACACCTAGGTGCACTGATCCCTAGACAATTGAATTAATAATGCGAGCTTTAATTAAATAGTGCGTCTTTGTGTGTTTATTGCATTTTATCGTGTGTGTTGCGCCCAGCGACACGGGGCCTTCCCCTTGACCACGTGGCGACTGAGTCCGAACACTCACAAAATATCATTTAATTTAATTACTAGTTTTTACGATTGAATACGCCAACAAAACCTTGCGTGGAAATGGAAGAATTTCGAAAATGTGAGAACGACTGCTTATTGGAAAACAGACAAACCATTCCATGCAGGTTAAAAGATATCTATAATATTGTTTTTCGTGTTTTCATTTTGTTTATCATCATTAGTTTACCATTCATAAGCAATTCGTCGTTGCCTGCGTGCACTGATTCAGCATCGGCTAAACGAGTTATCAAATCTTACGTTAAAGAGATTTTGAAAACCAAATGCGAGTGTCATCCTCCATGTAAACACACCTTCTATATTCCTCAAGTGGAATACGACCAGACAGCCCCAATGTTTATTGTTCAAGGCATGCTATTTTCACGTTTCGAACTGGATAGTAATTTCCGAGAAGTATTCAAAGAGGAACTAGATTTACCATTTGAGAAACTTGTCTGCGATATTGGATCTATTCTTGGACTCTTTCTGGGATTGTCGTTTTTCTCGCTTTTGTATCAAATGTCCTACACTTTTTCCTTTCTCAACAAGTGCTGTAAAACATAAACTAAATTCACAATTTAAAAATCTAAAAAAAAAAAAAACAGCGCATAAAATGCTGTAGATATTTCATGATTTTTCACCATTTCTAAAACGTATAAAATCTAGTTGACAGTGAAACCTGTGTCTGATTTTGTGGTATTGCCTTCACTGTATTTCATTTCAACTTTTCTCAGACACTTTAAAAAAAGTATCATATTTGAATTTTAACTTTAATTCACAGCCATTGAATAAAATTAATCTTAATTTTTATAAATATACATATTGAATGTCAATTTATTTGTAGTTAGTAGCAACATCCCAATTCTTGTGGCGCTACTTGTATGATAATCTAGAATTAAAGTTCAATGATATGTAAATTTCAAATTTCAATTTATATGTGAAAAACATTAATCTGTATTTTATTTCTCATTTATATTCGTTTGTTCTATAGTTACGTAATCTTTTTGCTATTATAGACACCCTTTATGTTACTTTTAGCCACGAGAGGGCAACTTTTCACTCTCGATTTCATGTAACAGTTTTTGTAAAATGATAAATGTTTTGTGACCAAAAGATGTAAGTTTATTGTGCCAAAACACTTTAATCGACCACATTGTACACATACATCAAGCTACCAGAACACACTAAGTTGATAACGAGATAAAAATTTCAAAAATTCACGCGCATCAATCATAACTATCAAGGACTTGTCTGTCTTCTCGGGATAGTACCACTCTCATTGTATGCATATTAATTCTGAAAAAACGCAAATAATCACTTTCAGCCGAAAACGCCAATCAACGACCCCCAACCATTCCTTGGGGTTAAATCTCGACATCCACCTAACCTTCGCCCCTCACATAAGCTCAAGTAGTGTCGCTCAATAAATAAATAAATATATAAATAAATAAACAAATAAATAAAAGTGTTTTTTTTTTTTTGTTACTTTTTAACCTTTTGACTTCGCGATCCACGAGTTCAAGTTAATTTTGTTTGTTCCTTTTTCAAATTCACAAAGTATTAATTTCTTTTTAAATGTATATTGAAAGTTAGCTTATTTGATTTGCTTTGACAAGTCACAATGCCATTCAGTTGTCGGGTGTATCATTTTTATTTTCAGATACCACTTAAATAATTAATACCAATTTCTATTGATGTCACTTTCTTATTTCCAACACACCAGTCAATACTGGAAAAGAAAAAATTAAAGAAAGGAAAAAGCCAGGAAGGTTTGCTTCACTGCTTGTCACCAGATGGTGACAAAGGTTGACATCTTTCCAATATATTCTTGACGCTTGAGTTTGAATATCACAAGTCAACTACATTATCTGCATATGGAAAAGCCAACAAAACAAATACACAAAGAACAAGCAAGTCAAGTGTATCGTTAGTTGTTCTCCGAATGTCCTGCTGGCAGTCCACGGGTAAGTCTTTGGAGATAACTTTGTTTTAAGAGTTGAAATACACTTTCAACATTTTTAGAACTATAATGGAGATCAAACAACTAAATTATTTGTATAAGATGAGACTTCGCCAATCTATTCGATGGTTAATGTCGAAAAACAAAAGCAGTGCTGCTCTACCGCTCGATTTTAATACTTTGTTTGACACAAATATTTCATGTTTTATGCGTTTTATCTGGTTTCTCGTAGTCGTTCTGTGTTTTACTCTATGTTGTTTCCAGACAGTGGAAAGAATTACCTTTTACTTCACATATCCTCTAGCTGTTGATATTCATTTCGATTACACTGCCGACTTTCCTATACCAGTTATGTCAGTTTGCTCGTTCGAGAATGATTACAACGTTGAAATGTTGGAAAGACGCAACTTGGGAGAATATATGACTAGATTATTGCCGTTTATTAAAATGTTGGAACACGACACCAATCTGGATTACAATAAAATCTGGGACTTCACAAACTACACTAGTAGCGTGACGAAATTAGAAAATGTCAATGTAAGTGCAAAACTAAGCAATACGATATTTATATTATTAATTTTATATTCAATTAAGAATACAAGAGTTAGCTCGGTAGCAACAATCGGAGGACTATGTAACGTTCTAGAACCATCAAGTTAGCAAATACATAACTCTAAGTTTATGGTGTTAATAGTGTTGTGTTGTGTTCTTGTTCATTTCAGACGTTAGCTCTGGAGGAGCATTATTGAAATTCACAGTACGGAAAAACAAATTTTGCCTTCCGTGGGTAAATCAGAATATTTTTAAAGATATTTAATTAGATAGTAGCATAGAT
>JAQFXT010002223.1:0-13039 GCA_034683725.1 Strigamia crassipes
TAGGTGCAGTTTCCCTCCGATGATGGAGACGCCTGGCCATTGCTGTGGTCAGAAGCCGTCCAAGTGCGTTGCCAATTTCTCTGATTGATGCCGTGATACGCACTGTACGTTCCCGGGCGTGTGCCCCATGGCGCGGTGCGAATGGTGAAGCCGCCACATGCGTTGCAAGTATCGTGCGGACGCACGATGACGAGCGACGCGGTGTGGTGATAGTAAGTCCCGGTTACGCTTAGCCCCAATTCCATGCCGACGCATGAAGAAGAATGCTAAGCGTGACAGTTTCCCCAGTCTCCCCGCATTTAGCGGCGAGATTCCAAAGATACCGGCACACTCTAGGCGAATTCCACGCAGATGCCTGAAGAAGAGCTTAGAGAGTGCTTAATTCCCTCCCCGTCTCCTTATACAGATAACCGTAACGTTAACTCCACCAAATGACGTTATCCGAAACGTCGGACCCTGACGTTGTTTGTGACGATGCAGCCACACCTAGGATTCGGATGGCACATCAACCCAGCTAGTACACAACTGAACCACCTACCCAGAATTGTTAACTAAATAGTCAATAGCGTTTATATAAGTCTCAATTTGAACAGTTAAAGAGCCACATGTAGGCACAATTTCACATGTATAGGTATCATTTAAGTAACGTGCCCTGTAACCGCTGCCGCGGTTACACTCGGGCGAAAAATGTAGTGTATTGATAAAAACCAACTTGTTCTCTTCTCCATACACACACCCCCAAATTCAAGATTTACACATAACACGTAGAGACTACCGGGTCGACCCGCTACACGTCAGGTGACGCGCAGGTCCCGAGCCCCATATTTCTGTCCCCAGAATGTAACCGTCACAACACTCCCAAACCAAAGATTTACACGTGACACGTAGAGACTACCGGATTGAACCGACATACGTCAGATGACGCAATAATTCTGTCCTCAGAATGTAACCGTCACAACCTGTTGATGATCTAAATGCTAATCACAATGCAAATTCAAGTTCTTTCTCTGTAAAAGTGCAAATCAGACCACACAACAAGTTAAAAATTCAGTATACTGTCCTAATGGTCATACAGATTGGGATAATGATACTAATTTCAGTGATATCAGTGATTCTTTAAGCTGTTCTAAAAATGATAATTCAATTGGCAATCCCAGTAATGATTTAAACAAACTTATTTTTTTGTCCAATTGTTCTTTTACTTCAACTCCTGTCATTGATTCTGCTTTTAATGACAGTAACACAAATACTGATAGTAATATTACTTCCAATCTAATATCTTACGTTTGAAAACTATGAGAGGTGCTGCTCTGTATTTTTCAGGGTTCATAGTACAAAATGTCCTCTTTCTTTTGGTGTAAAATTTATTAAAATCCGTCGTAAAATAAAATTTAGGATTTGTTCTATCCCTAATCAGGGCAAATGTGAATGTGGTGCCAACTTCAACCTGGTGGTATAAACTGAATCCCTATTTAAAGTTCAAAGGAGATAAAATAATGGCTGGGCCCCCAAATGTAACGTTCTCGATTCTACTTCTGTGAAAATAGAGACCGTTACAAGCTGCTACTTGGTAGACTTACGTAAACTTATTCTCAAATAAAGATAATTTCCTCTTAAGTAATTTATTAAGAAGAAATTTTGCTTAATTCAATAAATACAACTTTAATTTAAATCAATTGTTTCCCTTTAATATAGTATTAAAAGGAAACCAAACTTGACTAAATAAAGATACTTTTTAATATTAAGACTTCAAATGAACATTAATTTATTCGAGTTGAATAAGACAATGAATTTCAGCTTTCGGAATTAATTAGAAGATTTATGCTTTAAATCTGACTTAAAATCTAAACTGAACATCAAAATAAAGATAAACACTGAAATGAATGTAAAAGAAACTAAGGTTAACTTCGAAACAAAAATGAAAATAAAAGTTTGCCAGTTTCTTTGGTTTTCTTTCTTCGTGTGAATTCTTGCTTAAAAATTCACTGTAACACGACAGCTTCTTCTTACGAATTCACTTTCCCGTTGAAACACAGACACTATAGCGCACTTCAAGATTTCGCAAATTGCGAGTTCCCAGATTACACTGTGACGATGTTTCCAATTTCGATCTCGGTAGTCCTAGACAACTCAAACGTAGTGACAAAGAAAAAGGCACCGTGGCTCGTGGTTTTCTTCGTTTCCGCTGTTGCACTGACTTCTAAACCTGACTGCTATAGCCGTCAACAACTCTAACGTAGTGACAAAGAACAGAAGCTGTCGCTCCCGCTGTTGCGATGACTTCTAAATTCGGTCTTCGTTGATGGCTCGAACGGCACGACGAAGTAATGTGTGGTTTCTTTCACCACACAGGAACCTTTTTCCAATTAGAAGATTCTGAAACTTAAGGGAGTTTGCTAGCTTGTCTTTGACTAGCAAACTGTGAGCAAAGAAAAGCCCTGATCTCGAATTTATCCAGGTTTTTCAACAAAATACACGGCAGAAACACAATTGAGATCCAAATAGGGCAAACATGAGACTTAAACTGAGGTTAAACTAAAAACTCTTATCACAGGAAATGCTGTTTTCTGTGAGAAATGCGGTTCTTTGCATAGTTGTAACTTTACACACAAAAAACAACTTTCCTCGCTTCAGACAAAAACTCAAACGTAAAAAAAAAAAAAAATAAATAAAATATATTTTCGCAATCTTTGCGATTTCCCAAAACTCAACCCTTTGAGGCTTCGGGTAAGTTTTGGGATTGCCACAGCCCAAACTAACCAAACCAAAAAAAATCCAAAAATAAAGGACAAATGTCTATCTGAGATAAAACCCAGACAAAGATGAGCAAACCCCTGGTTAAGTTCATCAAAATAGCAAACCCTTAGTTTGCATCACACTATTTAAGTTTAGGCCTAATCCAATTAAGCCTGGAAATCAGCTGAAAAATGCACTCATAAACTCCTAGTTTGAAAATGCCTAAACCAAGGTTTTCTTGGAAAAGCTCTAGAACTGCTCACGCAGGAGCAGGAGCTCTGAGGAGTGACCAGGTCAGCTGCCTCTGGAAGAGTGAGCTAGAAAAACAAAAATAATTCCAAAGAAACCTCTGATCGTGGAAGTAGACTCTTCCGTGCATAATTATATGCAGATGGCTGTCCCTAGCAGCAACGCCATCTATTGGCAAAATATGTAAACTTATTACACATAAATGTAATCTCGGCGGAATGAAGAGAAGCGAACGAATGAACGCCGAGAGGCATTCAAACTGTTGATGTTTTTCATGGTTTTTTCCTCTTTTCAGAGTATTTTGTAAATAACATTGTTTACTTTTTTGATTGATTATTGTAGGCACCATTTATGTGAGAATGTAGTGTTTATCCTTATAACGTTACTGATTTTTATTCATAGATGGCGCTTATTTATATTCTCATAGTTTTGAGTTTTTGTCACCAGATGGCGCTGCCTCATTGTATAAAAATGGCAGCTCCCATCCAGTTGAGTACACTTGCTTTCTTACTTGCTTTTGACTTGCACTTATGTCACTCTCTATGCCACTAGGATTTGCACAAGTGTTGCAATTATTTGTAGTGTTTTATTTGGATATTGTGAACATTATTGGACCCTTTTGTTGTGAGTTTTATTTTGTATATACAATATAATTTTGAGACTAGCACAAAGTTGTGCAGGATAGTTTTTCACTCAATTTTTCAACACGAGTCAAGGTCATGATATGGAATCCAACATGGCGGCGCCCATAAACAATGAGGCAAAATAGTGCATTAGTTCTGCACCATATATACATTTGCACTACAGCATTTGAAGTGTGTTTTCCCCCTGGACTTTTGTGCATAAATATTAGTGCAAAGCAAGAACATTAATTTTGGCAAATTTATACTATTTTCCCTGGTGGCTTGGAAGTATTTCCATCTCATTTTCGGTCAATTTCCACACAAACGAGGTAATCGGAGGAATAACAGGAGATGGCGCTACTAGTCGGATCACGTCAGTCTTTAAAGCTACATTCTGGAAAAAAGTAAACACCTTAAATGCAATAAATTGTTCATTATTTCTATCACTTTTGATGACCCAATTTAGGGAACCTTAAAGGCATAATTTCTTCCATGTACCAGGGTGGTGTTGGTGGGTTCTGTTATTCCTCCGATTACCTCGTTTGAATGCCTCTCGGCGTTCATTCATTCGCTTCGCTTTGCTCTGCTTCACTTCATTCCGCCGAGATTACATTCAAACTCAGTAACCTCCGGAATTCCAGGAGACTTTAGAGCTCTTTTTTCCCGAATGTCACCTCAATACATGTATACAAAAAACCACTTTTTATCTTTTATTTTAGACAATTTTTTTATTTACTTATTTGTACCATCTTTTAGCACTGCCTTCTGGAAGGCTTCCAAGTCCACAATGGGCTTGTTGTAAAATTTTGCAAAGGTTTGCTCCGAGGACCAACCTGCCACACTCAATATCTTCTGCACTGGCACATGTTTCATTGCAGCGCTGGTCGACGCTGCGCGAGTTTAGTGCGCGCCTAAAATGTTTATGTCTATTCCTATCTTCTCTAGGAATTGTTTTATCCACCTCCGCACCGTATCTGTGGTTGGTTGGGAATGTGGAGGACATTGGATCAGAAAACAATGTGATCCTTGCCGCACTTCCTTGGTCTTTTGGATAAAGTCCAACAACGCCCCAAAGGAACAAATACATTTATCTTGCGCATATAGTGCCACCCGTAGCACTGTATGATAGCCTACTCGCGATTGCTTATGCAATTTTGAAGGCACAAAGATTGCAGCTTCCGATGTTACCGTTAGATCTGCCAGGTCCAATGCTTGTAACGAACTCACTCGCGCCGCTGTAGTTATTGCCAGCAGCATCTATGCCTTTTCTTGCAGAACTTTTCAATCCATCTCAGAATGCGGCCCATCGCCCATCGCCAAAAATCCCATCGCACCCATTGCCAAAAATCTGTAAGGCGATTTTATCAGACTCTCCAGCACCGGGGTGAACCAATTCTGCGATGGCCAATGCGGAACCACCATCATTATCGTTGATTTCTAATGTTTTAAGTTTGGGGGGTCCAAGAATTTCACATTCTCTGGGATTGTGGTCCATTCGGCCACTTTTTCTCGCTGCTCGAACGTCGTTTTAAACAACGAGCGCTCGATGAGACTTGCCAAATTCGGCGGAAAGGGGGGTCCAAAGCTTGGAGACTCTTCCAATCCCTTTGTCGCCTCCAAATATTCGCACGCCTGCGAACCAGCACTTCCAGCAGCGATCTGCCCGTCTGGTTTCCCAGTAACCGGCACCTGGTCCGTGTTTGGGTCCGTTTTTGGGTCCGATGCATTTACGGTCGGACCCAATGATTTTTGCGACGCCAACAGATCCAAAACCATTTGCTGTAAATTCAGCACTTCTCCAGTCAAAGCATCTATTCTTTCTTCATCTGGCGACGACTCCATCGTCTGATTCGTGATCTCCTCCACGTGGACTGACTTGTCCTCGAACACATACTCGTTCTCATCCATTCACAATCACGTTATGATTATAATACTATTAACTAAGAACATAAATTACAACACAAATTTCAAATAAAAATTGATTTCTTTTATTTCTTTCTTAAGATATATACAGATATATCAAGAAGAATTTTCATACCTGACTTTGCGACCCGCTAACAGAACCGGAACTGACGTGACCCGACTAGTAGCGCCATCTTGCTGGCGTTCGCTGGACCTTAAGAACAGATGTATGGGGTTTAATAAAGCTGCAAAACCATTTGTTGAGTTGTTGTCTAAAATCCTAAAAAGGTGACAGCCATTTTGCTTTATTTCATAAGCAAGCCTCGAACCAGAGTGCGTTCAGTCTCGAACTCAGTACATTACTATGATACAAATAGAACGAATCACATTGGCAAGCATACAATAATATAAGGAATTTATCCTGTTCACAATATGGCGATGACGCGCAGCTCAACCAGAACTGCGCGATCGATGATTGCATAGTCGATCAGCAATTTTTATCTAATAGTTTGTTTAATTTGCATCTAATGCAGTTAATTTTTACAATTATCAATTTTATGTTTCAATTTTAATTGTGATTTTTATCAAAAACGGAATCAAAAACGAGTGGTATCTGGTGGCGTAGTTTGAAATATATACAAAAAAGAAAGTATAAAATTTGTTAAATGTTTGATTTGCAGTTAATACAGTCAATTTATCAACATGTTATTAGTTTTTACTAAAATTATAAATCGATTTGGTATTTTAATTTTAATTCTGACATTTCTCTAAATTTAATTTAATTCTGTTAAGTATCGTGCAGTGGCGCTTATCGAGCCATGAAAATCAACTCTACAAACTCAATTTACAACGACTAGTAATTAAGAATCCACTTTCCTCTTTCTCCAATTAGTCCATGCGTGCTAGGTACGGCCAGTTTAAAACATGTCAAGCTGAAAAACTAACTCTGATCAAAGTTTCTTAACAATGCATTTGCGGTGGTAATTACACACAGTGAAAAATCCAATTAAGTTCTCTTTTACTTGCCAAAGACACGTTAATGGGAAATGTATGAATCAATAATCACCACACAAAGAGTTACTATGGAACATAGGAATTTACAGTAAACAACAAACAAACAGTCAATTGTGGACTCGAGACTAGTAGACATCAAATAACTTGCAGTTGCATTTTTACACCATCAAAGGCACGTAAAAATTCATAATACGCATATCTAACCACACTTTATTCAATATTTACATCACTTGGCCTTACAATAGCTGCGTTTGAACCATAGTTTGAATTTTTTACGTGGCATCACAGATTTAAGTGAGATAAAATGCAGAATAATTATTTGATGAGAACAAATCGGCAGAGATTAAGAAAACTGCGTCTGGAAGTTCAACGATTGATGAAGGATGAAGAAAATAAACGTCGATGCAACATTATTGGTTTGGATGATTTCGTAAGCAGTAAAAAACATTGGAGAAAGCGTCACGCCTTTTGGCTGCTTTTATTCGCATTTTGCACTTGCATGCTCACTTATCAGACTTACGATAGAGTAAGGCATTACTTCAGTTATCCAACAGTTGTTGATGTAACGACTAGATCAGAAGATGTTGTTTTACCAAGCTTGAAAATCTACAATACCTATACAGAAGAAATAGACAAACTTTGGAAAAAAACTAATGCAAAACTCAAAGCTAAAACCAACATATGTGGCAACAACAATTTGCTGACTCTTATGGAAATCCCAACTAACAATCTAGACGAAATTTGGAAGGCGACTAATATGACGAAAGAAGTAGTGAGCGTAAAAGTAAAAGTAAAGACTTTAAAGTAGTATTTTGTAAATTTAAAAAAAAATTATTAATCAGATCGTTTATTTTGCACAGAGAAATTCAAATTCAGACAAAACAGTTGATATGACAGGAGTTGACAATTTAATAGGAATATGCTCAAAAATTCAATTTTGTAACTATAAGCAAACATTTCTAAATCAATATATTTTATCATTTATTGCCATATAGCAAAAGCTTCTAGCGACTCATTTGTTGGACAAGTAGTGACAGTGAAAATGGAAAATAATTATGATTTCACGTGCCCTGCAAAACCATACACCGTAATTTTAACAAATTAAAGTAATTATTTGTGCTATTTTTTTTTCTTTATACACTTTAGCTTTTCTGGTCATTCTTCGAATTTGGAAAATTCTCTGGCTATGAAAATCTACATCTCGGTACTACAATAAACATTTATTTCAGTTACAAAAAAGTAAAATTTTATTAAAACATGGAAAATTACTAGACTTCACTTATTTTATTTTAAAATTGTAGTTTATATTTCTTAATTCACCTATAAACAAATGCTCAAGTGAAGACGAATACAGAGAATGCTATCAGAGTTGTCTATTCAAGAAATTTAAACAACTTCTAATATGCCGGTAGAAATATACGAAATGGTATCACATATTTCAGAAAATAATAACTGTAAATCTCCTTTGCAAGATTACCCTTTCCGAAAACAGATTTACCAGTTTGTAAATGTTCGAAAAACATAACCAGAATAATCGACACCACACTTGTATTAATTCAAGTCACAGATCCTATTTCTGATTGTCTATGCCGACGTTCGTGTCAGCAAATAACTTATACAACATCTACTGATTCAGGCATAACAGATAATAAAAAAACTGCATCCTTATCTTTAGCAATAACCAATGAGAAAATTAATGTGCATGAAGAACAGTACACTTATGACATTATTGCTCTACTATCAGATTTAGGAGGCAATCTGGGTCTGTTTCTTGGTCTATCATTAATCTTATTACCCGAAATTACTTGGTATTTATATTGGGTTGCACTAAACTCTCACCAAAAATCACCCGCGCTTAAAATTCGTCGTTCGTATGAGATAAGCAAGAGGAAGGTCATTGCGAGCAAAGAGCAAATCGTGACAAATGTAGTGTTTGCAAAGCTTAAATTTGTGCTGGCATTTGTGACTGCAGGATTCACTTTATATTGCCTGTACATTCGTCTGAATTACTACATTGAAAAACCAGTGACAAAAATCATTAAAATAGTTGAACGTCGCTATACTGAATTTCCATCACTCACGATCTGTGGGGAAAAACAAAATGAAGACATGGATAAAGCCAGGATACACTTACTGAAACACACCAACAAAACCTGCAATCAAATATTACCGTGGCAATTGAAAACCAACAAATTGTCACTGGAAGAAATCTGGAACACACTCAATATCCATGAGGGACTTCATATTGTGGTACTAGTACTTTCACAAACTTTTAGAAACAAACAGCAATAAAAATTATTTTTTGTAGAAAATATTTGAAGTTAAAAAACAGCTAAGCACATCAGTGAATCCTATCCCACTTCCTCTTGGCAACTGTTCACGAATAAACCCAGGTAATTTACAAATTTTAATTTCTGCAAATCCACAATAATGTTGTTATACTTTGACAAATTTACCCACGTTCAATTTGTGCTGGTGTGCTACCGTTTGAATTTTAATTACATATTTTTGATGAATTATATGGTTATGAAGTTTCTTTTTACCTGATGTGTATTCAAATTCATTTTGACCTTTCTAATGTTTTCAGAAAAATCAGATGACCTAAATGCTCGATATTACATTAGATTGTCTAGTCTAATGCCTTCAATGTTGTGTGATCAGCATTTACAGGTACTAAAACACCATTTACCACTTAGTTGGACCTCTTTTCTGAGCTTTGATTACACACAATTATACAAAAATGTGCTGTAATAAATTAAACTAAGTCTACTTAAAACTTATGATTAACTCCCAATGGCTAGACACATCACATGCTCAAGGTTACATATAAATAATCACGTGATCCATCTCAATCAAAAGAAACTTGATTTCAAAATAACTGTTTAATACTCAATTACTAAACTATCTCAACAGTAAATTATTAAAAACTTGCAGTAAAACATAGAATTTAAACTTTAAGCATTTAGGACAAACTTTTTTATTTTATTTTCCTTCCATGTTCGATTATATGAACAAATCGATCTTATGAACACTCATGTTCCCCAATTAGTTCGGATACTCAAAGCTCTAGTGGAAATCTAACTATAATCATATTCAGGTTTTCTTAAATAACCTGGAAGAAGACGTTAATATTTTGGCACCTTTGGCTTTAAACTACGGATGGAATAATATGGTAACTTTTCGACTACATAAGGTAATAAATTATACAAATTATATAAGTGTTTATACTTACTACAATAACAATGATTTTGTGCTATAGACTGTACAAAGAAATACGAGGCGTAATCCCTGCAAAGAAAACAAAACTGCATATTTCATGTGTAAAAATGCTTGCATCCAAACCAATTTATTTCGAAATGTTAACTGCAGGTACGTTAGTTTAGATATTTCACTTTTTCACATCTCAATTCTAATTTTGTCCAGACTGCAGCACATACAAACACTTCTTTCTTCAAATGTACTTTTCATTAGGTATACTAAACTGTATGTAAATGTCATCCGACTACTGTTTCTTTCAGATTACCGTATGTAGATAAATGGAATTTGCCGGTTTGTAACACAACACAGGCAATTACTACGGCTCATGTAATGTACTTAAATAATTTAGACTCAAATCAAAAACAATGCAAATGCACAATACCTTGTGAAAATAGGTTTTACAAAACTATTTTACATGGAAGTAAAGCAACAGGTAAAAAAGTTGGATCAATACTTATTCAATTTGCCGATAGTTTCTTTGAGAGTATAGAAGAGCAAGAGAAATATCCGCTATCGCAATTGCTAAGCGATGTCGGTAGTATTTTAGGAATAGGCTTGGGGATGTCAATACTGTCTTTCTACAGTTGCATTTTAAACACTTATAATTGGTATCAGAGTAGGATGTGGCCTGTGGGTGGCCGATTTGGTACCAAAAGGGGCAATGAAAAATAATATTTTAAAAATTCTGTCACAATTCCAACAAATTTAATATTATTTATACACAAATGAAAATACAGTCCACTCTGCACGGATCAAATGTGTAACAAGTTCAAAAAATTTGTTTGGCCTAGAGAATGCAAACCAGACAGTGTTCATTCACTGGCCTGACAAATGTCACATACATAAACTGTATAAATTTGGCGCAATGGGAATGCATTTTGCAGAATTTTGATGCTTTGAGAAATTAATGTTACTAACCCTATCAACTCTCTTTCACAAGCACTTTACTCAACCTACAAATGACATAATTATCCTTTTACAAACAATAATTAATTGTATTTCTGTAAATTATTTTATTTTATATTACACACAAGTGATTTAAATGTTATCTTGAATTGATGCAATAAAATGATTACAAGTGTAAGCCAGAGTCACACTTGTGGTGTCCCAGGTGAGCAATGCTCATAATGTTTATCCACTTAATATTTATTGAATATTTCAGCTATTAGCAAGTTTTCCATTATTGGGTATTACTTGGATCCGAGTCTAAGCAAACTCGTCTGGATCATACAGCTGGACCAGACGTTGCTATGACCAGAGGTTCAACTTGCTTCAAACAGATTTCTCTCTTTATCTTTGCATGCAAGTATGTTGCTGTAATGTCTAACACCTTTACACCCACGTTGCCGGATGGAAGTTAAATGCCCCGCCACTTAAACAATTATCTTCCAACATCGCACCATGCTTTAATTTTAAAAACAATGATGGCGTGCACGGGTAGCATCTGGTGACCGGTATTTAAATGGCCACCCGTTAGACAAAGAGAAATCAAAATATAAAAATTCGATTTGCTTTTTCTGCGATTAGCTTTTAGAATTTTAGAAATTATTGTAATTCGAGGTTGCGATTCAATTTTAATTTTGATATTATTCTACTTTTTACGTAATTCTGTCAAGTATTGTGCGGTGGCGCTTATCAAACCTTAAAACCAAAGATACAAGCTCCAAATAGGGTCACACTGTTACGATGTCGACCTGGGATGCAAATTTCAAAGGAAATATCACTTAAGGTGTTAAGGGGGTTAAGTTCACAAGACCAAAACTTCAACTAGACATTTATACCAAAAGCTGAGATATCACGCTTGCGCAGTGTGAATGAGATAAGTAAAGTATGATACAAGAAGACTCAAAACATACGCACAATTTACTGTCCTAGGGGAAGTAATTCAGGCATGAATTATCCTCAGCAATACTATATCAAACTATGCCGACAAATGGCTGTTTTATCAATAACTAATACTAACAATTTTAGACCGAAAGCTCTTTACAATTAAAAGATTGCAAGCGTAAAAATTGCAAGCGTAAAAATTGCAAATTCCATATGGAAATTAACGATCGTTTGCAGTGTAAGTTGCCAATTTTTACGCTTGCAATTTTTACGCTTGCAAGCGTAAAAATTGGCAACTTACACTGCAAACGATCGTTAATTTCCATATGGAAAATGTAACGGAAATAAGCTGTTGTGGGTTTTCACAACCAAAATACAAATGGCATTTTGATCCCATTTGAACTCTTCATGGTCGTTTCTCCGATCTTCTATTCTCTGATAAAATACGCCTCGCCCTTGAGTAATTGCCTAATTTAGGTCAGCACTCATCTTCTTGTCAGATAAGATTCATGCGGACCTAATTATTTGACAACTACTCGGTGAGCTCGGTATATTACTTACTGAAAATGTCTGGTTGAGATTTTGGTCTTGTGAACTTAACCCCCTGAAGTATTTCATCAAACTGATTTCGGAACGACAAAACCATTTAATTTCACCAAACCATAATTACACTCGCCAACAAGTCCAAATACAAAACGAACACGGTAATTACAAAAAAAAAACAAAAAAAAAAAAAAACTAAAACAATAACAAATCCATTAAAGCTAAATGTAATATCGCGCCAATCAAGTAGCCGACGCCTGCGACCGTGCCGACAATTTCGCCTGAGCGGCCACAAACTCCGGATAATCGATAAAACCGTCCTTATTCGCATCGTCGGACTCCATAATCGGATCGATCAAAACGCACAATTCATCTTCCGTGAAAACTTTTGATTCCGCGTTCCCCGCATCCGGGTTATGTTGCCCCTCGTTAACTAAAAATAAAAATAAAATCGCAAAATTAAAAATCACAAATAAAATTCATTTTTATTTACATTTTAAAAACATGCAAAAGTCGTGCGAAAAAAGCGAAAAAAATTAAACTAATTGACGGACAAGCGAGAACCAATCAGCGCACAGTACCTCCACCCTTAAATTAATCGCCAGTTTGTTGCGCCGCAATGTACTCGGCCCAATTTAAAAATCCGTCGTTATTAGCGTCGTCGTGGTCGAGAATCGAGTCGACCATGTTCATTAACTCATCGTCCGACAATGCGACCGGATTGCGTTGGTGCACCTCGCCGGATTCATGGTCTGTGTCTAAGCACACGCAGCAAATAAATATAGACAGCAAATAATAGAATTAAATTTTAAAAAATTAAATTAAAATCGAAATTATAGTGCAGGTTTGCGGGTGCGTGACGAGGCTTTTGAGTCGATGAACTTGAG
>JAQFXT010002224.1:0-13039 GCA_034683725.1 Strigamia crassipes
AAATGTGCATTTTTACAGCCAAAATGTGCATTTTTACAGCCAAAATGTGCATTTTTACAGCCAAAATGTGCATTTTTACAGCCAAAATGTGCATTTTTTACAGCCAAACATACATTTTTACAGTCAAAATGTGCATTTTTACAGCCAAACATGCATTTTTACAGCTAAACATACATTTTTACACCGTTCTGTAATCGTGCGGATTTTCTTTCCCGCTGCGTTCAATTAGAGACCACGGTCAATGAGAGCAAATACGGTATGTGGGCCCCTGTCAAATTCCATAATAATATGTGTAAAGGTGGGCCCCAGCCAAATTCCATACAGATCTATGTATTTTGGGGCCCTGCCCAATTCCATAATAATATTGGTATTTTTGGGCCCTTGGATTTAAGGAAAGGAGTAAACTTTTGGGTCACTGGGGGCCCTGGGATAAAATATTAATTTTTAGAGAAATGTGTCCAATTTCTGGGCCCCCTAGATTCAGGCAAAATCAAGATACTGGGCCCCCGGATTCAGTGAACATCAATTTATGAGAGGGCCCACAGTTCAACGAAAATTAAGTAAATGAGGGGGCACCCCCCCCCCCTGGGTTCAGTGAAAATCCATTTTATGAGGGGGCCCATGGTTCAGTGAAAATTAATTAACTGAGGGCCCCTGAGTTCAGTGCAAATCAATTTACTAGAGGGCCCCTGGGTTCAATGATAATCAATTTACTAGAGGGGCCCCTGGGTTCAATTAAAAATCAGTTTACTAGAGGGGCCCCTGGGTTCAATGAAAATCAATTTACTGAGAGGCCCCACTGGGTACAGCTAAAATCAATTTATTGAGGGGCCCCACTGGGACCACTAAGTTCAGTTCAAATCAACTTTTTTGGTTCTCAAAGATTCACTGACAAGATAAATTCCGGGGCCCCTGGGCACCAAAAGAGACAAAAGAAAGATTTCTTGGGTCTGAGAAAAATTTTATTTTTGGGGTCCCCAAAACCCGAGAATACTAAAAAAAAAAATAAAAATTTGTGTTTCCTGGGGCCTGTGAATAAAATAAACAACGGGGCCCCCTAACCCAAGGGGGCCCCCTCTTAATTTTTCTCACCAGGCGTTAGTTTATCGGTTGGCGCGGGCGGCGGTGCCGGTGTTGGTGGCGGAGCAATGGCCGCCACCGGCGTCGGGTATTTCGGCGGATAATGTTTGGTTAATTCGTTGAGCAATAGATCGACCCTCTGTCGCTGGAACAGTGAACTCATTTCCTCCTTCACTTTGATCTTGGTCTTGTTTTTTTTCTCTGTGGGGTCCTGGTCTTTGAATTCCCACCAGTAACCCTTCGACGGATGATACCGCGTGAAAGACAACGCTGGAAATTTTAAATCAGCTCAAATTATTCGTATTTTTAATAAAATAAAGTAAATTTTCTAACAAATAAACATATTTTCCTGTGTTACGGATTTTTTTTTCTTCAAATTTACCGTTCTTTGCAAGCTTACATGTAAAAATATTGCAATTTTACTGCCGAAATGCACATTTTCTCAGTTAAATGTGGGTTTTCACAGCCAAAATGTTCATCTATAGTTAAATGTGCATTTTTACGGCCAAAATGTGAATTTTTACAGTTAAAATGTGCATTTTTACGGTTAAAATGTGAATTTTTACAGTTAAAATGTGCATTTTTACGATCAAAATGTGCATTTTTACAGTCCAAATGTGCATTTTTACAGCCAAACATGCATTTTTACAATTCAAATGTGCATTATTACAGTTAAAATATGCATTTTTACGACCAAAATTTGCATTTTTACGGTCCAAATGTGCATTTTTACAGCCAAACATGCATTTTTACAGTCAAAATATGAATTTTTACAGCCAAACATGCATTTTTAGTCAAAGTGTGCATTTTTAACACCCAAACTGTGCATTTTTACAGTCAAAATGTGCATTTTTACAGTCAAACTGTGCATTTTTACAGTCAAAATGTGCATTTTTACAGTCAAAATGTGCATTTTTACAGTCAAATTGTGCATTTTTACAGTCAAAATGTGCATTTTTACAGTCGAAATGTGCATTTTTACAGCCACAAATGCATGTTTACAGCCAAAATGTGCATTTACACAGCCAAAATGTGCATTTACACAGCCAAAATGTGCATTTTTACAGCCACACACTCATTTTTACAGCCACCCATGCATTTTTACAGTCAAAATGTGCATTTTTACAGTTAAGTTTACATTTTAACAGCTGAAATTTGCCACAACTCTAAAACAAACAATTTATTTTTCGTATTTTTTTAAATTATCACCTTCATCAAAAGAAGACTGCAAATGATGCGCCGCAGAAAGCTGAAAAATACCCAAAACAAAACATAAACAACAACCGCCATTTTACTTTCCTCAAATCTAAAATTACCATCCTAGCATTGATTATCGAACCAATATCCGGCGATTGATACACCACACCAGCAATAATATAATAATGCAGCAACGGTGCAACTAAAAAACCCAAAAAATAAAAATAAAAATTCGAATCTACATCGCTTAACACAACCAAATGACGTCATTCCCTTTCAAATTAACATCATTAAATGCCCACAAATGACGTCATCCCCATTCAACTTAACGAAAACGTCATTATCTCTCAACCTTGATTCGGGCCGTGTCGATGCTGCTTCCTAACCACGTACAAAATCGGTTCCTGCGCGTAGAACAAAACATATTCGATTCCCGTCATGTTTCTAAACAAAAACAATAAAATAATAAATTACAAATTTCACATATTATCCGCCATTACGTCATTTGTTCCGGATTCAAGCGCTGCATTTTAATCACTTCGTTGTTGCACGTTCGATCGTAGAACGGATTACTTCGTTCGGAAAAATAATCGAGCACGTTATTCGGTTTTAAAATCGGTATCCACGCACTGTCGTGCCACGAAATACCCAGCATGTTATCTGAAATAAATATAAAATTATTTTTTTAGTTTAAAATTCAAAAAATTAATCAAAAAAATCAAAAATTTGTCTCTCACAATTCATTTTGATAATAAATAACGTAGAATTTCAAATTATATTACGTCCTAACTCCTTAGAATTTGATTTTTGGGGTTATAGTTGCGTTTGTTTGTAACTAAATTGAGTTTTTGTATCAATAAACTCATTTGACAAGTTCGTCGTTGATGGTAGCGGACATCTTGGATAAGTAGCGCTACCTGATGGTTGGTTTTTGTTTCGACTTTTTGTTGTAATAATGAAAGAATATTTAATTTAAAAATTATATAAAGAAACTAAATAAACAAAAAGTTAAATATAATTTTTACATTAAAAAATATTAAATGATTGGTAGTTTATTGTATAAATAGTGAATTTTAGACGACAATAAACGTGAAGCAGAGTGGCGCAGTGGAAGCGTGCTGGGCCCATAACCCAGAGGCCGGTGGATCGAAACCACCCTCTGCTAACAACTATTTTTTTTTCTCCATAAATTAAATAGTTATTGATATTTCCAACGTGGAATATTTATTTTTTAAACAAACCTTATTTTCCCCACTATTTTTGCAATTAAAATCAATTAAAATCAATTAAAACCTAAAATCGAAACAATTCTTTGATTAGTTCAAAACAGTGGCACCCGCCTAGGATGGCGCCACAAAATGGAGGATTGTTATGTTGTATGTTAGGGCTAACTAATTTTACTGAGTTTGACAGACTGTTCTCTCTTCTTTGGGATTTATCTCTTGCTTCCGGTCAATGAGCAATTTTTTTCGCCTTTTACTAAAGAATTCCGTGACGGAGAGTATTCAATAAGTGTTTAGATCAATTTTTTCAAATCCTATTCCATTGGATGGGATTAAAAGCAATCAAAAATAAGATTTAAGTAAAACCAGCAGCTAAAAGTCTAAATTGTTGTTTAGAATTTATTGAAATAAGCAAAATTCTGGATTTTTGGTGTCAGTTTATTCGCGTATTTTTGGTTTTTAGGGGTGAATGTATTAATAATAACATATTCGCTGCTTGCTGCTATTGGCACATGATCTTGAATTCAGTAGATATATTAGTTATAATATATCTACTAAATTATGTTGATGTTAGGGTGAATATGTTATGTCTAACATATTCACTGTTTATTTCTTGTGTGGTAGATATATTAGTGATAATATATCAAGCCACTAATTTGGGTAAGGAATTGGTCACGTGCGACGCTCTTCTTCATCTGGCTCAGATGGAATTTGCACAGTACAAGACGGTGTTGGAAATCTTGTGAGAGTGGACGGACGCTGTTCAGGTTTAGGGACCTTAAACAGCGCCGAACGCACGACACGTATCCAAGAAATAACACAAGAAACTGTATTATTGCTGGTTAGTCTTTATTCAGTTGTTTAGGGGCAGTCTCTTTAATGTCTTTTCCTAATGCTTTAGGTAATGTTGCTATTACCCAACCTTAGACAAGCACCGACCACCCGGTTAGTGATAACCGAATGGTCAGCATGATCAATGTATGCTAATTGTCTTTGCCGTGCGGTGTCCACGGTACTGGGAACAACATGCCGGTCAGTTCTCTAAACACCGCCATGGTGACAAGAAGGACCAAGAACCACGATCCCACTCAAAAGCTGGTTCCAGGTGGACTCTCCCTGACCGGAAATTTTTTTTTTTTACAGGGCCCTCTGTCCCATGCGGACTACCGCGTCATTGGTTGATGACGGGTGACGTCATCAACCCTCAACCTTCCATGCCACTGGTGGGTTGTGCTGATCATTGGACGTGCGGTTGTAGTGACCGCTAATCGGTCACAATCTTACCGCTAATGCGGAAGATGGGGAATTACGTCACACATAACGCTCTTCTTCGTCTGGCTCAGAGGAAAATTTGCGCTACATGTAACTGGGGACTAGCTAGTGCCACACATAGCACTCCATTGCTTTGTGACGATGTCGATCTCGGTTCGGATCTGGTGGATCCGAGAATACGTCGCTGTAAACACTCATCTCGGACTGTTCACAGTGAATCGCTTATTCTACGGTATCTCATCGGCGCTCGCAATATTTCAGAGAACGATGGAAACTGTTGCAGCAAATATTCACCCGAATATAACACTATAACACTCGATTTTTCAAAAGTTTTGGACTTTTTTCGAATATAACACAACTTCCAATACAACACAATCGTGTATTTGAATATGACTGAAATTTTTCAAAATTGATTGTATTTGTAGAAAATACAAAATGAGTCAGCTTGAAATGCTAGTCTTCATCACTTATGAACTAACTAATGCTGTTCAGGCTGGGAAACAGTTGAAAAATCCGCTCACAAACTCCTGGTTTGTGAATGCTCGAAATGTAACATTTTCCGATTTCTTTTTTTAAATTGCAAAAAATGGATTATCAAAAGCCCCAGCAGTAAAATTCATGAATAAATGATTACTGCAAGCACTCTAAATGCAAAACATTACAGTTTTGTATTCTAAATATTGATTTGGAACGTCCACAAACAGAAATTAATGTTTTCATACTTGCTCGCCAAGTACTGATGTGACCATGTTCCATTGGTATTGTTTCTTAACAGTAAGGTTCACACATCCCTAGCCACTGCCCCTGTATAAAAAACAACTGCCCAAATACTAATGTCACTAAAGCTCAAAAGTTTTGAATGCACCTGGTGAGCAAACTTAAAAACATTGAAATAAATTTCTTTTGCTTCGTGGGCGTACTAACATCACAGAATAAATAAATAATATATGATACGTTTTAGATGTAAATTTCAAAGATAAACTGCATCAGATGTCAACTGTACTCTGCTAGTGGAAGCACCTAAAAAATACACATTGTTGGTAAGCTTCTTTCTTTTAAATAACAATTCTATACCCACACTTGTGTCGTCAGTAGTAATTTACTTAGCGTGCCAAGTAGTGGTCGAACAAAAGTTTGGGCACACACCCGAATGTCCCATCCCCTAGCATGCTTTTAGCTTTACTTAGGTTCGACAAGTTTGCCTCTGTTGCGAATAACAGCATTCTCAAACCGCATTCAATACGCCCTCCAGAAACCGCAAACTGCCCTCAGTTTCAGAAGACTGTTCTAGTGGTTCCCAATCAAGTTCTTCGTGTGTTTGTGGCTCTTTTGCAACTTCTTTCGCTTTGATCGCTTGACCCGTTGTTGCATGACATTCATGCTGGACAGAGGTTGTTTGACCTCTTCATGTTGGTGCTGGATAGTTCGTTCGATCACCTGTGCGGGTCTTTCGTGTTTTTCTTGTGCGTTGGTTTGCAATGATTCGTAAACACGGAGCACATCTAGCCGTGTAGCATCTGCTCTGAGGCCGGAATTCGTATTGTTAGTGGATCGCTACTTCGACTTGTGGTTATGCGTCCGCCACATCTCTTCCACTGCTCGAAATTTGCAATAAATGCAATTGGGCTTCCGCTTCTCAACAATGTCATTTCGATTGCCATTGCTGTGCTGTGCTGTGCTGTTCTTATGATTACTAGTATGGTTAGTACTGATTAGCTGCACAAATTTGATCAGAAAAATAAGAATGATGTTTAAAGACAACCATAAATTCGACGAAAGAAATAAGAATTTATTAAAGTAGCCAAATAAAAAACAGTCAATTCGGAACTGAGCACTGGTAGACACCAAATAACTTTTCTCTATCTTCTTAACACCACTAAAAGCTGGTAAAACTTAACACTATTCAATAATTGTTGCTTTCAATTCACAAGTTTGAAATATCTACATTACAGATAAGATATAATACAGAATAATTCTTTCATGGGAAGAAAACTTTGTCTTGTAATTCACCGATTGCTGCAGGACGATGAAAACAAACTTCGATGCAACTTAATCGGCTTTGATGATTTTCTAAATAGCAAGCAACGTGGGAACAAGCGTTGGGTGTTTTGGCTTCTATTATTTTCATTTAGCACATGCGTGTTTACTTATCAGACTTATGATAGGATAATGCATTACTTAAGCTATCCAACAGTTATTGACGTAATGACCAGATCAGAAGATGTTATGTTACCAAACTTGATCATCTGTAATAGCAATACAGAAGAAATGGCCAAACTGTGGGTGAAAACTTATGGAGATGTCAAATTTCCAAACTTTGATTGTCGCAGCATGATAGAAGAACTAATGGAAATCTCAAATTACACCTTGGAAGAACTTTGGAAAGCAGCTAATCTGACGAGTGAAGTAGTGAGTTTAAACACAAAGGTAACAATTTTTTTATTTTTTATTTACAGAAAAAAATGCATAATTTAAATTGTTTATTTCACTTAGAAAATTTCAAACTTAACAGTTGTTCAGACAGAAGCTTTCAAACATCATGGAATCTGCCTAACTTATCAATTTTGTAATTATAAGCAAAAATTTACTACTGTGGTATCTACTTTTACTACACTTTGTTAATTGGTTACACAGCAAAGACTTCTAGTGACTCATTTTTTGGGGAAATACTGTCAGTAAAAATGGAAAAACGTAATAACTACTTATGTCTTACAGAGCCATACCACGTAATTTGAATAATTCAAAATTATAATTGGTATTTCCATTTTTTTTTTTTTTTTTTGCACTTAGCTGTTACTTGCAGTTTATGAATTTGGAAAAACCATCAACATGGAATTGGTATATCCAGGTGGAACATCCACAGCTTATTTGAGTTACAAAAAAGTAAAAAAAAGTGTAACTAGAAATTTAAATTACTACAAATTATCTTATTTTGTTTAAAATTATTAGTTTCTTTTCCTTAATTCACCTATAAATGAATGCTGGAGTGAAGACGAACACAGGGAATGCTATCAGAGTTGTTTAACTAAAAAATTTAAAACCCATCTGCAGTGCAGGTAAGAAATTGTTTCAGAATCAGACAACCAGTAGAGTAATTAAATATCTTTTTTTTGCAAGATTTCCATTTACCAAGACGGATTTACCACTTTGTGAAAGTTCAAACAATATTCTTAAGCAATTGAAGACTGCACTCCAGCTGATTCAAACAACAAATCCAATTTCTGAATGCTCGTGTGGCCGTCCATGTCAACAAATAATTTATGCAGCATTCACTGAGATAGGCAAAGCAGATGATGATAAAACTATAGTTGTATCTTTAGCAATAACCAATGAGAAGATGAGTGTGTATGAAGAACGGTACACCTACGACATTATTGCTCTATTGTCAGATTTAGGAGGCAATCTTGGCTTGTTTCTCGGTTTATCATTAATCTCATTACCTGAAATCATTTGGTATTTACATTATGTTGCAACAAACATTCACCAAAAACACCCTGTCAAGATTCGCAGTCTGTATGAGATCTGCATGAAGAAAGTCAATGACAGTGAAATGCAAATTAAGACGCATGGAGTCTTAGAAAAGTTTAAGTTTTTACTGATATTCGTGACTGCAGGATTCACTTTATATTGCTTGAGAATTCGTTTAAACTACTACATTGATGAACCGGTAACGAAAATTGTTAAAATAGTTGAACGTGACTACACCGAATATCAGTCAGTAACGATTTGCGGTGAAAAACTAAATGGTGAAATGGATGAAGCCAGATTACACTTTATGAAACATACCACCAAAACCTGCAATGACATATTACCTTGGCAATTGATCAATAACGAATTGTCAATGTAAGATATCTGGAAATCACTTAATCTCCACGACATTATTAATATTGAGACTGAGGTACTGTACTTGTATACGTATACATAACTTATTTTAAACACAACCACAACAATGAAATTAATATTTATTTGTAGAACAACTATGGATATAAAACAGTGCCCATCAAATTAGTAAATCCTACTGCACTTCCCTTTGGTAATTGTACACGACTAAACTTTGGTAATTTTTCTACTTCATTTCATATTACAATAGTCTCCCTGATGTTGTTGAAACTTATTTTGATTTTTCTTATGGTTTTACAGAAAAATCAATCAACCCAACTGCCCACGTTATGTTTACACTTGAAGGGTTATTTCCATCAGAAGTATGTGACCAGCATCTTCAGGTAATATAATCCAGGAATTAATTTTAAAAAATATCAACTTTGGCAGTTTTTAAAATTTTAAATCAGCCCATTTTGTGTAGAAGTAGGCTCGTTTCATATATTTTTTTACATATTGTTGATCTACTGTCAAAATTTGTTGCTAACTCCATAATCCTGGTCTTTGGGGGCTTTTTCTTTTCTGGTGGCTTCACTTAATTGTTCATTGTAATTTCATTAATAGTTTTTCCAAAATAATTTGGAAGATTATGTTAACATTCTAGCACCACTTGCGATAAACTACGGTTGGTTTAATACGGCAACATTTCAAACATTTAGGGTAATAAACAAACAAATGATAAATCTATGCTTTTATTCTAATTTTGTCTTTGATTGCATGTAATAGACTATACAGAGAAATACAAAAAGTAACCCATGTGAGCAAAACAAAAAGATTTATTTCAAGTGTAAAAATGCTTGCATCCAAAAGAATTTATTTCAAAGTGTTAATTGCAGGTATGCTAATTCAGATATTTTTACACATTTTAATTCAGTACATATAACTATTGTTCAACAAACTACTGTTTCTTTTAGATTATCTTATGTGGATAAGACTTATGACATTTTGCCAGCTTGTAACACAACACAGGAAATTACTACCGCTCATTTAATGTACATAAAGAATTTTGACTCAAACCAAAAGCAATGCAAATGTAGACTACCTTGCGAAAACAGGTTTTACAAAATTACGTTACATGGAAATAGATTACTAGTTGATTTTTACACGGCAGTGTATCTTCAAATGTCTGATACTTTCTTAGAGAGTATAGAAGAGCAAGAGCAATATCCAATATCTCAACTGCTTAGTGATGTCGGTAGCATTGTAGGGTTAGGGTTAGGAATATCATTACTGTCTTTTTACGTTTACATTTTAAACACATACAATTGGTATCAGAGTAAAATGTAGTCTGTGGGTTGTCGATTAAGTTCCAAAAAAAGACAGAAAAAACAACTATATATAAAACACTGCAAAAATATTTTGAATCTTTATGTCACAATTACAATAAATTTGGTGTTTTTAAAAATAATAAATAAAATATTTATTTCACAGACAGTTTTAAATCATAATTTAAATGTAATTTTTGACAATGTCAACCTGGGGTGTGTATTTCGAGGGTAATACTACGTTAGGGGGTTAAATTCACAAAACCAAAACCTCAAGTAGACATTTTAATCAAAAGCTGAGATATTGGACCTGCATTTCGTTTACGTAAGATAAATAAATAAGACGTAATGTTATCAAAACATACGCACATTTTATTGTCTTAAAAGGAGTAATTCAGGCATGAATTATCCCCGGCAATTTACATATTAATAATTATACATAAGACTATGCCACCAAATGGCTATTTCATCAATAACTAGCACTAACAAATGTATAGCTTGAAGCTTTTTACTTATATAAGAATAAAATAAACAAGTAAGCACGCCTATTTGTAACTTATTGCACCACGATCTCGGTCGTATTGCGTTGGTATCGCATCTGGTTTGTTGTTTGTTTGCATCTACTGGTCCCCATTTTTTGGGTCCACGTGGTTTGTTGGTTTGCACTTCTGGCTTCAATCTTGAATCTTCGTGATTCGGAGTATTTGATTGACTTTCCGGTATCGTCACAATACCATCACCATTCGGTAAGGGAATTTCGGTACAATGGATGAATCCAATCTATTCAGATCTTTCAATTTACCAAAAATTTTAATTAAATTTATGCAGATTTACCAAGAGTCTAAGCTTTAGTTTAGATCCATTCAGATCTAGAGTTTCTAAAATTGTATTCATTCCGCCTAAATTGAATACGAACTTACCATGGAGGTTTCTGTTGATAAATATTAGTTTGAGTGGGGGCTCGTTGCAGTTGGCAATCTCAAAAAAAAGATCCTGTCTCAATTCCGATCCACTTAGTTAGCAAACTTGATCGCTTTAATCTTCACATTGAAGAAGGGGTTCTGACTTATGACTAGAGGTTCAGTCATTAAACAGTCAACGTTTTACGTGCAATTGTCTAGTACATCGGTGCTACGCATCATCTTATAGGCGGCAAACATAAGATGCCACAAAATGGATATTTTGTAAGGAGTGAGAGCAATCCAATGATGTCATCAAATTTGGCCGTGAAAGTCATTTTCAAGGTCATTCACTTTCTAACTTTTAAACCAATCAAGTTAGAGAAAATTTTTCGATTAAAAAGTTGTAGAGCACCATCAAATTAGTCTAAATAATTTAACAATTGGCTCTTCAACAAAACCCATAAGTGATGGAAATCTTTCAGAAATCTCACCAAGTAAGTTTGTAGAAATGTTATAAAAAATATGGATGGGTTAATGATTGGGTGGGAGAGAGTGGGGGTGGTTGGGTTGGTAGTTGATTTCTAGGTATCACTTAGGTAGTTGTTCGATGTGTTGTCTTTTAGCAGCTAGACAGAGTTCTGCACAACGTTTGATTGAGTTTTGTACAGCCATCAACGATGCATCTGGAATCTGGGTACAGGCCTCTTTGATTTTTTCCAGGAACTGAATCAGTGAATTGGGGGGGAGGGGGGGTGTCATACACTTGTGACTTAATGTGTCCCCACAGAAAGAAGTCAAGGGATGTCATATCTGGTGATATCTCGGTGCCCACAGGACTGGTCCAGCATTAATTACTCAATGATTTCCATCATTTATGGGTTTTGTTGAAAAGCTAATTGTTGAATTATTTAGACTAATTTGATGGTGCTCTACAACTTTTTAATTGAAAATTTTTCTCTAACTTAATTGGTTTAAAAGTTAGAAAGTGAATGACCTTGAAAATGATTTTCAAGACCAAATTTGACGACATCATTGGATTGCTCTCACCCAACTTCCTATACAATAACTTCATCAAAGTTGGTCGAAATGCAATTGTTCAGGAAATATTTGAAGGAAACCAGATTTTTAGAACACCCTGTATATTAAATAATTATTTAATGAGGAAACAGAGAAAGAAATAGATAAATTTTTCAATAAATAATAATGAGTTATAAAAACAAAATCTCTAGAGTGCAGCTCTAAATTAAATTGGTCTATATTTTAAGCAAAATAATATTATAAGCTTTTCGGACACACGTTAACAATTTGACATTTTCCAATTTCTTTTTTTAAATTGAAAAAAATTGAATATCAAAAGCCCCAGCAATGAATTTCATGAATAAATGATTACTGCAAGCACTCTAAATGCAAAACGTTATAGTTTTGTATTCTAAATATTGATTTGGAACGTCCACAAACAGAAATTAATGTTTTTATACATGCTCGCCAAGTACTGATGTGACCATGTCCCATTGGTATTGTTTCTTAACAGTTAGGTTCACACATCCCTAGCCATGGCCCCTGTATAAAAAACAACTGCCCAAATACTGATGTCACTTAAGCTCAAAGGTTTTGGATGCACCTAGTGGGTAAACTTAAAACATTGAAATAAATTTATTTTGCTTCGTGGGCGTACTAACACCACAGAATGAATGAATAATAAATCAAACGTTTTAGATGTAAATTTCAAAGATAAACAGCATCAGACGTCAACTGTACTCTGCTGGTGGAAGCACCTAAAACATACGGCATTGTTGGTAAGCTTCTTTCTTTTAAATAACAGTGCTATATACACACTTATATCTTGTAACTATGCCTTGTGTCATTTGTTTACCGTTTTATGACTTTACTAATCAGCCTCAAATCATCAGTAATAATTTACTTAACGCGCCAAATAGTGGTCGAACAATTAGGTCCGCATGAATCTTATCTGACAAAAAGATAAGTGCTGATCTAATTATGATCATTACTCAAGCGCAAAGTGTATTTTAAGAGAGAATTTACCAATTTAACAGCATTGGTGGTTTGTGGTTGCTTTGCCAGAAAGACACTGTAATTTTAAACTTTTTCATGTTTTATTTTTATATTTATTTGTATGTGGTTAATAATTTATTTTAGGAATATTTTAGTGAGTATTAAACTGCCATTTTTAAATTTAACTATTCCTGATTGGTTGAGAATG
>JAQFXT010002225.1:0-13036 GCA_034683725.1 Strigamia crassipes
GACTAAAGTCCAAAAGCTTGGATTATTGGTAAATCTGCATAGGTTGTCGTGATCCGACTTTACTAACATAGTTCTACCTGTGTTGGTTCTCTAAAGTAAGGAATAAATCAAATACACTTAGTTTTATTGGTTTAATAATATATATTTTATTTGCTCGAGCTTATTACAATGTATATATATAACATTTCTCTTTGGATGGTCACGGATCCTTTATTGTGCAGATAGGCTGAGATGATAACCTCACTTATGCTTACTCTTTTTGGTCTGTTGATGATTGGTGTCTAGAGTTTTTTTAGCAATGAAATCATAATCAGTAGAATTTCGGTGGCTGGAAAGCCGGCTAAGTTTGCAACTCTGTCCCCACGTGTTGGGGTAAAACTAACCATAGTTCCACGACACATTTGCAGCACTCTCAGAACTCTTTACGTGTAGTATTTGCCAATCACTATATTGAGTATTCTGGAGTGACACAGAAATCGAATGCCGGATCACACAAACGAGCTGTTAGCTTTACAGCTCCTATAGCCACGAATTGTCGGGTCTCTATCCTTCGAATAAATCACAAAAGTTCAGATCCAAACGTATAATTACGTGGTGTGGGCTACTTTTCAGT
This sequence comes from Strigamia crassipes, assembly GCA_034683725.1. Taxonomy (NCBI): domain Eukaryota; kingdom Metazoa; phylum Arthropoda; class Chilopoda; order Geophilomorpha; family Linotaeniidae; genus Strigamia; species Strigamia crassipes. The sequence goes on from JAQFXT010002225.1 coordinate 614, forward strand.
CAACGCAGTCGTCTACACAAGCATTTGGTAGACGAGAGCTCAGCAGTTGCTTTGTAATTATCGTAAATAAATCTGTACATGCGTGTTTTACAAAAGGTTTGAGAAGACTCGGTCTTTTACTTAGTGATTCAAAATGTCCAATAGATCAAACGCAACAAGGTACCACCGCTGATTATTGCCTAATCACACGGTACGGCCAAGTTACCGCAAGGCGCCTGATTTCGATCTAGTTTGCTAGATGTAGTCATGTTTTCGCCTGTCTTCTGTTCTGGTTTGCATTTGGATGTGGATTCATCACATTTGCATGGAATCAGAAGTTTGTTTCTTACTTATATCGATGACTATCTGTCCTCAGTCATCCGGTTTTCTTTGTTGAAATACTACGGCCTGATCATGGTGAGGAAAGTAATGCTTGAATATTGAATGTTGTGTGGTAAGTCTCTGTACTTCCTGTTGTTGCCGTTTATATAGGATAGGTCACATGACCAACAGGAGATTTACATATTCCTTCGTGATTGACAGATTTATGTCAAGTGACTCTTAATCTTCACATATCTCGTTCTCCCCTTTGATTGGAATGTAAAGGGGGAGATAAGGGGATTAGTTAGGAGTGTAACTCTGATCTTTCCTATATACTAATAATTCTACAAAATGATATACCATGAAAAGTAAAAATGAAAACATATTTATTATACTACACATATATTTTTACAAGCGTTTTTGAATGATTATAATAAATTATAATGTAACCCTAAAACGTGCTCCAGGGTTACAACAAGGTTTAATTAAAATCCTTGGTAAATCCAAGGATCTGAATAGATTGGATTTATCCATTATACTGAAATTTCCTTACCGAATGGTAATGGTATTGTGACGAGACCGGAAAGTCAATCAAATATTACGAATCACGAGGATTGAAGATGGAAGCCAGAAGTGCAAACCAAAGAACCACGTGGACCCGAAAAATGACGACCAGTAAATGCAAACAAACAACAAACCAGATGCAATACCAACACGATGCAATTGAGATTGCAATGCAATAAGTTACAAATTGACGTGCTTGCTTGTTTGTTTTATTCTTATATAAGTAAAAAGCTTCGAGCTACACATTTGTTAGTGTTAGGTATTAATAAAATAGCCATTTGGTGGCATAGTCGTATGTATAATTATTGAAGTGTAAATTGCCGGGAATAAGTTATGCCTGAATTACTCCCTTTAAGACAACAAATTGTGCGCATGTTTTGATAACATCGTGTCTTATTTATTTATCTCACGTAAACGAAATGCAAGTCCGATATTTCAGCTTTGGTTAAAATGTCTAGTTGAGGTTTTGGTCTAGTGAACTTAACCCTCTAACGTAGTATTTCCTTCGAAATACATACAACAGGTTGACATCGTCAACAATTACATTTAAATTATGATTCAAAACTGTCTAAAAAACAAATATTTTATTTATTATTTTTAAAAGCACGAAATTTGTTGCAATTGTGATATAAAGATTCAAAATATTTTTGCAGTGTTTTATATATAGTCATTTTTTCTGTCTTTTTTTGGAACTTGATTGACAATCCACAGGTTACATTTTACTTTGATACTAATTGTATGTGTTTAAAATGTAAACGTAAAAAGAAAGTAATGATGTTCCCAACCCTAACCCTACAATGCTACCGACATCGCTAAGCAGTTGAGATATTGGATATTGCTCTTGCTCTTCTGTACTCTCTAAAAAAGTATCAGGCATTTGAAGAATTATTACCGTGAAAAAAGAAACTGGCAATGTATTTCCATGTAACGTAATTTTGTAAAAACTGTTTACGCAAGGTAGTCTACATTTGCATTGCTTTTGGTTCGAGTCAAAATTCTTTAAGTACATTAAATGAGCGGTAGTAATTTCCTGTGTTATGTTACAAGCTGGCAAATTAGGTCTATCCACATAAGGCAATCTAAAACAAACAGTAGTTTGTTAACATTTACAAATAATTGTGGCATATTTTAAACAATAGTTATATGTACTGAATTAAAATGTGTAAAAATATCTGAATTAGCATACCTGCAGTGAACACTTTGAAATAAATTCTTTTGGATGCAAGCATTTTTACACTTGATGTAAGCACTTTTGTTTTGCTCACACGGATTACGCTTTGTATTTCTCTGTACAGTCTATTACATGCAATCAAAGAAAAATTAGAATAACAGAATAGATTTATCATTTGTGTATTCATTACCCTAAATGTTTGAAATGTTGCCATATTCAACCAATCGTAGTTTATCGCAAGTGGTGCTAAAATGTTAACATCTTCTTCCAAATCATTTTGGAAAAACTATTAATGAAATTACAATGGACAATTAAGTCAAGCTACCAGGAAAGAGATGGCCCCAAAAACCAGGGTTAAGGAGTTAGTAACAAATCTTGACAGTAGATCAACAATATGTGAAGAAAAAAAAAATGAAACGAGACTACTTTTACACAAAATTAGCTAATTTTAAATTTTCAAAACTGTTGATATTTTTTTTGAATCTATTCCTGTGTTATATTACCTGAAGATGCTGGTCACATACTTCTGATGGAATTAGAAATTCCAAGTTAAATATAAAGTAGGCGGCTGGGTTGATTGATTTTTCTGTAAAACCATAAGAAAAATCCAAATAAATTTCAACAACATCAAGAAAATTATTGTAATGTGAAATGAAGTAGCAAAATTACCAATGTTTAGTCGTGAACAATTACCAAAGGGAAGTGGAGTGGGATTTAGTGATATGTTAAGCACTGCTTTATATCCATAATGTTTCTGCAAACAAATATAATTTTTGTTGCTAAATTTTTAAAAATAAATAAATTATGTATACATATACAAGTACAGTACCTGATTGTTAAACTTAATTTTGTCGTTGAGATTGAGTGATTTCCAGATATCTTCCATTGACAATTCGTTATTGGATAATTGCCATGGTAATATGTTATTGCAGGTTTTGTTGGTATGTTTCATAAAGTGTAATCTGGCTTCATCCATGTCATTATTTTGTTTTTCACCACAAATCGTTACCGACTGATATTCGGTGTAAGCACGTTCAACTATTTTAACAATTTTTGTTACTGGTTCATCAATGTAGTAGTTTAAACGAAATCTCAAGCAATATATAGTGAATCCTGCAGTCACAAATATCAGTAAAAACTTAAACTTTTCTAAGATTCCATGTGTCTTGGTTAGCGCTTTGCTCTCATTGACTTTCTTTATGCACATCTCATATAGATTGCGAATCTTGACAGGGTGTTTTTGGTGAATGTTTGTTGCAACATAATGTAAATACCAAATGATTTCAGGTAATGAGATTAATGATAAACCGAGAAACAAGCCAAGATTGGCTCCTAGATCTGACAGTAAAGCAATAATGTCATAGATGTACCGTTCTTTATACGTGCTACTTTTCTCATTAGTTATTGCTAAAGATACAAGTAGAGTTTTATCATCATCTGCTCTGCCTATATCAGTAGACAATGTATAAGTTATTTGTTGGCATGGACGGCTACATAGGCAATCAGAAATTGGATTTGTTGTTTTAATCAGCTGGATTGCAATTTTCAATTGCTCATGCCTATTGTTTAAACCTTCACATGATGGTAAATCTGTGTTCGTAAAAGGTAATCTTGCAAACAAGATATTTAATTACTTTACTGGTTGTCTGATTCCAAGACAATTTCTTACCTGCACTGAAGATGGGTTTTAAATTTTTTAAATAAACAACTCTGATAGCATTCCCTGTGTTCGTCTTCACTTAAGCATTCATTTATAGGTGAATTAAGAAACACAAACTAAACAATTAAAATAGGAATAAGATGATGCGTAGCAAAATTAACTTCTCTTGTCTGTTTCACAAAACTCATGACAAACTCTTATTGGTTGGGCATATCTCAAGCTCAAGGATAGATATAACTTGATCATGTGATCATTCTCAACCAATAACGGAGAGTCCTTACCACATACAAATAAATATAAAAATAAAACTTAGAAAAGTTTAAAATTGAACATATTTAAAATAGCCAGCAAAAGAATTAGAAACTGGAACCAAAAGTGGGTCCAAAACTGAACCTCGATCGAGCTACCAAGTCAAGATTGCTTTTAAAAATAGTCACTATTGGTGCTATTGTCGATCAGCGTCTTCTTGTGGCAAATAAGTGCATTTTTTGCACTACTTTTCAATTATGCATGCGTAACAATGATGTAATGGCTGCGGGCAGGTCAATAGCCAATGGGAGTTTGTCATAAGTTTTGTGAAACAGACGATAGTTACAATTTTTACTTTTTTGTAACTCAAATATGTTTTAGATGTTGCACCTGGATATTGCCCTCCTATGTCGACACTTTTACCGAATTCATAAACTGCAAGTAACAGCTAAGTGCAAAAAAAAAAAGAAAATGTAAACACCAATTATAATTTTGAATTATTTAAATTACCTTGTATGGCTCTGTAGGACATAAGTAATCATTACGTTTTTCCAGTTTTATTGTCAGTATTTCTCCAAATAATGAGTCGCTAGAAGCCTTTGCTGTGTAACCAATTAACAAAGTGTAGTAAAGGTAGATACCACAGTGGTAAATTATTGTTTATACTTACAAAATTGAAACATTGGGCATACTCCAGCACGTGTGAAAGCATTTGTCTGAACAACTGTTAAGTTTGATTCTTTATGTCGCTAAGCGACATAAAGAATTTAAATTATGATTTTTTTTTCTGTAAATAAAAAAATAAAAATGTTTACCTTTGTGTTTGTACTAACTACTTCACTGGTCAGATTAGTTGCTTTCCAAATTTCTTCCAAGGTGTAATTTGAGATTTCTATTAGTTTATTTAACGTGAAATGACAAATAATTTTGTCATCTCCTTTATATTTCTTCCAAAGTCTGAACATTTCTTCTGTATTGCTATTACAGATCATCAATCTTGGGAATCTAATATCTTCTGATCTGGTCATTACGTCAATAACTGTTGGATAGCTTAAGTAATGCATTATCCTATCGTAAGTCTGATAAGTGAGCATGCATGTGCTAAGTGAGAATAATAGAAGCCAAAACACCCAACGCTTGTTCCCACGTTGCTTGCTATTTAGAAAATCATCAAAGCCGATTAAGTTGCATCGAAGTTTGTTTTCATCATCCTGCAGCAATCGCTGAATTGCAAAACGAAGTTTTCTTCCCATCAAAAAATTATTCTGCATCGTATCTTATCTGCAATGTAAATATTTCAAACTTGCGAATTGAAAGCAACAATTATTAAATAGTGTTGAGTTTTACCTGTTTTTAGTGGTGTTAAGAAGGTAGAGGAAAGTTATTCGTTGTCTACCAATGCTCAGTTCAGAATTGACTGGTCTTTATTTGGGTATGTAATATATTCTTATTTCTTTCGTCAAATTTATGGTTGTCTTTAAACATCATTCTTATTTTTCTGATCAAATTTGTGGTGGTACTAAATTACCTTGTGTCATAAAATATTTATGTGTTTTTTTTAAACTTTGTTTACCAACCAGCTTACACTAGTGCACGCTGTATCTCAATCATTATGTGCACGCTAGATGTATTTTTGGTTTTTGTGAAAAGAAACCATTTCTCACAATAATGTGTGTTTTTGTACTATGCATTTTTTTGTTGTTTTTTTTTTAATGTTTTTTTTTCTATTTTTTCTTAAAAACCATTACTACGGTAATCACATACAGAGCCAGATCGACGCTCTGCACTTTGGATGACCCGCAATTACAAATTTCTAAGAAAATTTGATAATAAAATTGATAACAAATAACAAATTAATTTTTTTTTATACTTAAAATACCAAATTAGTTGTAATTGTACCATAAATATTTAAGTATCATGCCAGGGTAGTGGTGTCACCTTGTGCGGTAACTTATGATGTCACTCTGTGCTGTCCACACAAATTCTCAGCAGTAATATACCGAGCGGGTAATTCTTACGTGGGAATAAACATTTAAACATGACTACTTACTTGAAATTTTATACCTTGTTGTAACAAGTCGCAAGGGACCTGAAAATCTGTTTGTTATAACGAAAGTTTGTTATAAGAAATTACGATGTCGATTTGGAGTGGGTAATTCGAAGGAAATATCACTTCAGGGGGTTAAGTTCACAAGTTAACCAAACCAGAAACCAAAAGCTAAGATATCAAACTTGCGCAAGTGTAAGTGAGATAAATAAATGAAGATGACAATATAACTAAAACATACGCACATTTTATTGTCTTAAGGGGATTAATTATGACATGAATTATCCCGGCAATAGTTTTTACCAATTATACAATAACTAGGCCTACGAATGGCATTAAAATAACATTAGACTAACAATTAGAACTCGAAGCTGTTTATAAGTTAAACAGAATAAAACAATTAAACTTTTTAATAATTACAACTTCTTGTAGTTTGGGTTTCGCATGGTATTTGTTGTTTTAGGGGCCGTCCATATATTACATAATGCTTATTTTTTGAATTTTAGACCCCCCCCTGTAACACAGTCGTAACAAATTCACAAACCCCCCCCCCTAGAAAATTACATAATAAAACTCAACACCCCCCCCCCCCTCTATTTTTGAAATTTTTTGAAAATTAAAAGCCAAATTTATGATTTTTATTTTTATTAAAAACAGATTGTTTTCTTGATTTAATGTATTTCAGGAATACATTTAATGTTTTTACACATTTTTATTAACATTTTGTTAAATTTTGCGGTCAAATATGGTGTTACGTAACATTATTGATACCCCCCATCCCCTCTTCATAACATTCTGTAACAAAACTTGAACCCCCCTCCCCCCCCCCAAGGCGTTACGTAATATATGGACGGCCCCTTATCTGTTGCCTTTTGTTCGTGTAATCATCTTTTGCCTTTTTCGGGTCCACGTGGTTCCTTGGTGTACTGCAATCCTGGGTTGACTCTTTGAATCTTCACGATTCGAGCAATAATTGGCCAACTTTTCCGCATTGCCACAATACCTTTACCGGCTGGTAAGGAAATTTCTTGTGTGCCGGTAAATCCAATCTATTCCTATTGGAATATCGAGATTCTTCTACAGTAAATTCACGCATATTTACTGGTAACTTCGGATATCTAGAAACTAAAAGTTTAAATCGATCTTTCGATTTAATGCGCAATTTCACGCTCTTGTATTGTTCGATTTCTTCAATCTAACTTTACGTGAAAGTTCATTCAATTCTTCCAAATTAAATTACCTGTGATCCGAAAAAGTAAATCTATTCAGATATACTTACCATTTGAGTTCTATGAATAATAAATTAGTTTGAGTGGGAGCCCGTCACAGTCGATGACTTAGGAAAAGAGATCATGTCTCAATTCCGATCCACTTATTTGGCTAACTTCATCGCTTTAACCCTCACATTGACGAGGGGGGGGGGGGTCTGACTTACGACTAGAGGCTCAGTGCACAAGCGATCGACATATTACATGCATTTGTCCTATCACAACGGTGTATAAGTCTCACAGGCGCCGGTTATGCAGGAAATATACCGCCGCTTAAAGCGTATTTGGGAACCAATTGGGGTTAGCAATCAGTCCATACATTTTCAACTTGTTCAGTATCAATTCTATTTCAAGTATTCAGTGAGCAAGCTATGAGTAGCGAATCCAGCTGGAATCCCCCAATCACGTAGTTAATTATAAGTCATGTGACATTTAACCCTCTCTTGATGAAGTCACAGGGGAAAATGACTAATTTCTCCACTGGTTACTGTAGTTTATATTTTAACTAGATGTGTGAATTCAATTCTCGCACGGTATAATTTATTTTATTATAGCAAGTTAAATTTCGCGCAATGTAAACCGATCGCGCACTCTATAGGCAATGATTAAAACCTTTGTTGATTTGAGATCGTCACACCCTGGTCAAATTTATGGTTGTCTTAAATCATCACGTGTCATAAAAAGTGGTATGTTTATTTTCCATTTCGATACTTTGTTTACCATTGTGCAACCAAATCATTATTTTTAAACCATCTGGATGTCTTTTCTGATTAATGGCAGTGTGGATACTTTTGAGTTGTGTAAAGAAACTATTTCTTCCATTGCTGTGTTTGTGTCATAAATTTTGTCATTTTATGTTCTTTTCAGGTGTTTGTTTAGCACATCTAGTCAGCAAAAACACATTGGCTTACTGCAGGGCCATCATTGGCATACTTTATTGAAATTTAGATTTATTGAACTATAGATTTAAAAATCCCAAAAATCATTGAAATTAACAAACCTCAACCCCAAATTAAATCGAACCCAACAAAATATAAGTAAGACCTGTTTACAATAGCCACCATGCCCAAACCAACATCATTCTTTGAAAGCTGCAATGCAATGTCTCTGCAACCTCAGTTCATCTTCAACCGTCTCAATCACAATGAACAATAAGTCGATTTTACGACAACGTCCATACGACGTCCATACGTCCATACGTCCATACGACGGAATTGGGACCGCAACGCCCATTGTTGCAATAGACACTGGCGCGGAAATGGGACCCAATTTTATTTGAAAAATTAATTAATTAAATTACCACGTGGAATTGGGACGGCGCGGAATTAGAACCAAAATAGCGCGGAATAGGGACGCGCAGAATAGGCCTGACCTGAATTTAAAATCAGAATTAAATTTTACATAATTACATTTAAATTATGATTTAAAACTGTCGGTAAAATAAATTTTTTTATTTATTATTCTTAAAAACACCAAATTTGTTACAATATTGTGATATAAAAATTCAAAATATTCTTGCAATGTTATACATATAGTCGTTTTTACTGCTTTTATTTTGAAACATTTGGGAACCCATAGACTACATTTTACTCTGATACCAATTCAGACGATATGTGAAAAAAAAAAAAAAATTGTATTTTATGAACTTAAAGCAGCAAGTGCGAACTCTGTTACGTATTCACGTAAGCGCGCACACAACATTACAAACATTTCATAAAACTTAATATTACATTAATACATATCCAAAACACATTTATAACATAACATTAACAACAACCCGGAACACCGCAAACTTAACCTCCTAACGTAGTATTTCTCTCAAAATACATACCCCGGGTTCACATTGTCACAAATTACATTTAAATTATAATTTAACTTAATCAACAACCCACAGGCTACATTTTATTCTGATACCAATTGTATGTGTTTAAAATGTAAACGTAGAAAGACAGTAATGATATTCCTAAACCTAATCCCACAATGCTACCGATATCGCTTAGCAATTGAGATATCGGATAAGCATGTTGCTCCTCTGTACTCTGTAAGAAAGAATCAGGTATTTGCATAAGTATTGCTGTGTAGTAATCAGCAAATAATTTATTTCCGTGCAAAAAAATTTTATAAAAACTATTCGTGCAAGGTAGTCTACATTTGCATTGTTTTTGATTTGAGTCATAATTTTTTAAGTACATCAAATGAGTGGTAGTAATTTCTGCTGTTGTGTTACAAACAGGCAAATTTGATCTCCAGAAATACGGTAATCTGAAACCAACAGTAATTTGATGGCATTTATAACTAGTTTTTGAACAACACATAAAATGGGCAAAAATGTTTGAATTAGCATGTATACCTGCAATTAATACTTTGTAATAAATTGCTTTTGATGCATGCATTCTTGCACTTGAAATAAGCAGTTTTGTTTTGCTCACATGGATTACGCTTTGTATTTCTTCGTACAGTCTATTACATACAATCAAAGTAAATTAGAATAAGTGCATATGTGTATAATTTTTTTAATTTATTACTTTAAATGCTTGAAGTGTTACCATGTTTAACCAACCATAGTGTAAAGCTAGTGGTGCCAAAATATTGACATTTTCTTCCAGGTTATTTAGGAAAAGCTGTGCATAATTACAATGTGAAATTAGGTGTTTAAAGTATGGTATTCAAAGCAGAGTTTAGAGTAAAAGATATATATTGCCTTTAGTTGCTGATCACATACTCCGGGAGGAGACAAAAATAGAAATGATATTATGAGAAAAGCAAATCGGTCAATTGATTTTTCTGAAAAAACAAAAAAAAAGGTTTCACTAATTCTCAATAGCTGCTCGAGCACGCCGAGTAATTGTCAAATAATTAGGTCCACACGAATCTTATTTGACAAAAAGATGAGTGCTGACCTGAATTTGACAATTACTCAAGCACGAGGTGTATTTTATGAGAGAATTTAGCAATAGAAAATTGAAAAAACGACCACGCAGAGTTCGAATGGGATTAAAATGCCGCTTGTATTTTGGTTGTAAAAACCCACAACAGATGGCGCAAAAACCAAGCGTGCTTTATCGAAATGGTGAATGCAGCCACCCACAGCCATCAATCCAAAAGCGAGTAGGGTTTGTTACGCGCTTTGGGATTGGTCAGACGAACTATGACCGTTTTGTTACGCCGTTTTTGGGCTTTTGGGCCATGCTGCTTTTTGGCCATGCTGCTACTCATTCAATTAACTTATTTAAAGGATTGAAGATTACCTGTGTTTATTTGTGAACAATTACCAAAAGGAAGTGAAATAAGATTTGTTGATATGTTTAGTGCTATTTCATATCCATAATGCATCTACAAAATAAAAACCATTATCATTGTTATGGTAATTTTGAAAATTGTGTATATTTATATGAATACTAATACATTATTTTTAATATTAATTTCTTTGTGGACATTGAGTGATTTCCAGATTTCTTGCAGTGACAATTCATTATTGAACAATTGCCACGAAGATATTTCATCGCAGGTTTTGTTGGTATCTTTCATTAACTGTAATCTGGCTTTGTCCATGTCATCATTTTGTTTTTCGCCGCAGATCGTTACTGACTGAAATTCGGTGTAGCGACGTTCAACAATTTTAACAATTTTGGTTACCGGTTCATCAATGTAGTATTTGAAACGAAATTGCAAGCAATATAAAGTGAACCCTGCGATCACAAATACCAGCAAAAATTTAAATTTTCCAAAGATTCCATTTGTCATCATGGTGTGCTCTTCATTCACAATGACTTTCTTTTTGCATGTTTCATACAGCCTGCGAATCTTGGCGGGTTTTTTTTTTTGAATGTTTGATGCAACATAATGCAAATACCAAATGATTTCAGGTAATGAGATTAACGATAAACCGAGAAACAAGCCAAGATTGCCTCCTAAATCTGACAGTAGAGCAATAACGTCGTAGGCATACCGTTCTTCATATACAGTAACTTTATCATTAATTATTGTAAAAGCTACAGACACTGTGTTAGTATCTACCGCTATGTCTGTATCAGTAGATGTTGTATAACTTAATTTCCGACATGGACGGCTGCATAGGCAATCAAAAATTGGATGTGTCATTTTAATCAGCTGATTTGCTATTTCGTATTGTTTCTTTGTGTTAATTGAGCAATTGCAATATGGCAAATCTATCTTGGTAAAAGGAAATCTTGCAAAAAAAATCTCTAATTACTTTTCTTATTCAGTGATACCAATGGTGATTTCTTACCTGCACTTCAGATGCTTTTTATATTTTGTCACAAGACATGTCCGATAGCATTCTCTGTATTCGTCTTCACTGGAGCATTTATTTGTAGGCGAATTAAGAAATACAAACTAAAAATTTAAAAAAGACTAAAGTGATACATTGTTTTTAATTTCCAGTTAAAATTTTACTTTCTCGTAAGTCAAATAAACTTCAGATGTTGCACCAGGATATTGCGTCGCTACTCCAAATTGATTATCAAAATCATACAATGTTAGTGATAACTAAATGCAAAAAAATAAAAACATAAATATCAATCATTATTATAATTTATTAAAGTTACTTTGTATGGTTCATTTGGACATATGTCACCATATGTTTTTTCCATTTTTATCGTCAGTAATTCTCCAACCAATAAGCTGCTAGAAGCTTTTGCTACGTTAATGAATGATATAAATGTATTGAAATAGGTAGTTCTAAATGTGTGTATACTTACGGAAGTGAACTGTTAGGCACAATCCATCTATATTGTCTGTTTCTGTCAAAACTGTTTTGTTTGAATTTAAATATTTCTGCACAAAATAACGGATTTATGTTAAAATTGTTTTTTGAATTAATGAATACTTCTGTTGTTCTTTATACCTTCATTTTTACACTCAATACTTCTTTCGTCAAATTAGTCGCCTTCCAAAGTTTTTCTGTGTTACAAGCTTTGGTTTCCATCAGTCTTTGCAACATGCTAAAGCACTCACCGGTTTGAGTTTTATTCCAAAGTCTGGCCATTTCTTTCGTGTTGGTACTGCAGATCATCAAGTTTGGTAAAACAACATCTTCCGTTCTGCTCGTTACGTCAACAACCGTTGGATAACTCAAGTAATGCATTATCCTATCATATGTCTGATAAGTGAACATACACGTGCAAAATGAGAATAAAAGAAG
>JAQFXT010002226.1:0-13030 GCA_034683725.1 Strigamia crassipes
TCTACCGGAGGGGGATCAACCATGCAAACAGGCACATTTCGGGTTCTAAAGTCAAAGGAGTCTTTGTCGTATTTTAAGCAATTATCATTATATTGTACATATAACTGGTTGTATGCAGTAGATACTAAATGTAAATACAGATAGAAAAAAATGATATTACAGTCGAACCTTGTTATAATGAATCGCAAGGGACCGAAAATCTGTTTGTTATAACAAAAGTTTGTAATAAAAAATTACAATTCAAATTTTTTTTTCAGTTTTGTAACTGAAAGCAAATTTATGTTTATCATAAAAAACATTATTTATTTATACACATGGTGATTTTTGTTTGCATTTAACTTTTTACACTATTTTTTGAAATAAAATGTTTATTTTCATCAATTTTAAAAATGAAAATTTTTGGCACAGCATGTAAACATGTGAGTCAATGATTAATTTTGAAAATTCGTTATAAAAAGGGCTAGTGAGTATTAAAGTGTTTTTAAAATCTTTTTCTTTTTAACGAATAATTCGTAATATCCAAATTCATTATATCGAAATTTTTTAACATGGTGTTCTATGGGAAACCAATCAAGTCATCTAAAAAAAATTCGTTATTACAAATATTCGTTATAACGCGATTCGTTATAACGAGGTTCAACTGTATTAAAATTTTTTTAAATTAAAATATTGTTCAACGTTAAAGGTGGCCCACTTCTTCAGGGGCCCACTTGCCTTTGGGCTATTGTTTCACTTTTTCTGTTCAAGTTTACATCTTACTAATTTTAATTAAACCTGAATTTAGCAGCCAAATTTAATGTAATGCACACAAAAAAGTTTAATTTTTTGCAGATTGTGATTTGGACGTCAAAAACCTTACCTGAAACTCCGGTGTGCAAATGAAGTGTTGAGTTAGGAATATGACAGTTGGTTGCTCTTAACAGAGTACAGTTTTATGTGATATTGTACAACCACTTGGCCAGGCTGACTGGTGTCACAAATAGCTACTCTGAATACTATTGCTTTCATTCGAATGTAACTCTTAAAAAAGTTAACGAATTATTCATTTTCTGGTGTTAAACGAGGCAAAGACATTAATTATTCATTTTATGACGTTAAACGAGCCAAAGACATTAATCATTCGTTTTATGATGTTAAACGAGCCAAAGACATTAATCATTCATTTTATGATGTTAAACGAGCCAAAGACATTCATCATTTATTTTATGATGTTAAACGAGCCAAAGACATTAATCATTCATTTTATGATGTTAAACGAGCCAAAGACATTAATCATTCGTTTTATGATGTTAAACGAGTCAAAGACATTAATCATTTATTTTATGATGTAAAATAAATTAGAACAGTACAACAAACACATCTTTTGCCTGATCAAGTTCTGAACATACAAATAAACAAACAAAAACAATTAGTAAACTATGGCGACCAAAGTGGTAAATAACACCAAGATAAATAACACCCAAAAATGTTTGCGGGTTGTGTTCCTTTCAAAACTTTTGTAATAAAGGAACAACGAAATATTAGTAAAAGTACAGTTTGATATTCGAGATACCTTCTATAGCTCGCTCGCTTCGGAGCACCAACACTGCCTCTTTACAGAAACAGGCTTGGTTAACATGTTGGCGATCATTTTATCCTTTTCCACATCCACCAACTCAATCTTGCCATGCTCTACCTCGTCCTTAATGAAGCAGTACCGCAGATTTGCCAATTAAATGTTTCTGCCACAGCTTGAACAAGAATTTCTTTAACCATAGGGCTTCTTTTTTTGCCTCGCTTATGGCCATGTATTTGCTCTCGCAAGATGACATCCCGACACTCGTTTGCTTGGTGCATTTCCAACTTACAGTTCCTCTTAACATCTTCTATACAAGTCTAGTAGTCGATTTGGCATTGTCGGTCATGAAGTTCCAACTGGAGTCGACATATTCTACCATCTTCTGGTCGTTTCTCTTAAAATTCAATTTCTTGTCTTTAGTCCCGACTAACTACAGTGTGTCCCAAAATTATATAGAATTGTAAACAAGATTATATGATCTACTGAAACCAGGTGACGAAATGTAAAACTAATTTTTTTTTAAAAATATTTTGATATAATAATTAAAATATTTTTATTTTTTGCAGAATGGATTTGTTAATTTTTTAAAATTAAAGATGATAATAAAAAAAAATTATAATTGGTATTTTACGTGATATTTGCCTCCGATTGTTGGTTGACGATCTGCGCACCTACACGAGAGTGCGGTACTGATCTGGAGTAATGGCGGCCGAGAAAAAAGGTAGGACGTTGTTGAAGTAAACAAATGATTTTTCTCATATAATTTTATGTGTTTGTGTGTGGGGAAAAATAACAGTGCAGGTCTCAGTTAACACACATCCAACTCGTTTTGTGTGTAGTTGATTTCCAGAGGATATTTGTTGTCAATTGGTTGTTTTCGCACTTGTTAATGTGTCTATTCGTCACTAGTATGCCCAAAAAACAAAGAAAATCTTCAAGAAATAGAAGTTCTGCTGTTTTAAATAGTAATCAAATTTCATTTTATTACAAAAATGTGCAAATTTTATGTTTGTTTATAATTAATTTTCCTATTTTTTTAAATAATTCTTTTTTGTTTCTATGTATGCAAAAATGAATCTATTTAGCACAACTCCAGCAATTATTAATTTTGATTTTATTGACACACTTGATTACATTTTAAACTCAGTTATCAATTTAGGTTTTACAATTTACAAATGGTGTATTTAATGTGTTCAACTTAAGATATGCTCCTATTAAAGTTCTTGAGATGTGTTCTGCTGGAATCCGAGGCCATTGCCAGCAGAGACACTGCACAAACAAGGAGCGAGAAAAAGTGCATCTAAAAGATAATCATCTTTACTTATATAGTTTAAAAATACATTGGTGCATTCCAAAATACACAGCATTTTGCAGATTTTATGTATATTATTTGTGTATTAAATAATGTTATGATGAGGCATTCGGACATTGCTGGTATGGGGAATACCAAGCAGTGTTAGATGCTGATCACTAATGGAAACAACTGACAAAGAACTTGTTTCATATTGGTTTATGGCCGTTATTTAACACTCTGTCTAGGGGTTAGTTTCAATCAACGTCTTTCCAACTTAGGCTGTGTTGCCACATCCTAACCTATGTTAATCAGCGACCACGTAGCTAACAAGAACCAGGTGGGTGACAAAGACTGTTACCGTTTGCATGCCTGGTGTTATTCGGACTTCTCTGACCCGTCTCAGATCATGTTTTGCTTCTGGGAGAAGGACATGGTTGGCTACACGATCCACCACGCTGCCAGTTAAAAAGAGACTGACTTCTTGGGGTCTTATAGACCCCGTAGAAGTCACTTCCGTATTTGCCCTGTGGCCAGTGGTCAGTTGACCACTTCCTGCTAGCAACGCCCCGTGTCGGTGGGTGTTGCCATTGGTGTTGTTCAGTGTACGCAAGGCGATCACAATGTATTTTGACAATGCAATTGTAAAACTATAGCATTTCAAAATACATTTAATTATTATGGAATGCAGTTTGCAATACATTTTACAAGATGTATTATTATTTAAAAACCAATAGCAAGCAAAAATATATTACAAAATGCATTTCCAAAAAATGCTATACATTTTGGACAAATGGATACTATAACAGTTTTGTGACTGAGTTAATCTAAAACTAATACTTGAGGTGAAACAACAAGAGTTAATTGTATAATTTAGTACATTTAGTACAAGATGAAATACATTAAAAGTTTAAAGATTGAATTCAAGACTAAAGTTAAAATTACTTCTTGAGTGCGGCTGGTGTATATGTGCTGCTAGTAAGTTATTATGTTACTAAAACTCAACTATCTACATGATAAATAGGTGATTGCTTTTTACTATAATGAGTTTAAGTTTTTACTTGCAGTGTTTTTGACTCTTGAGCAGTAAAATTTAAAAATGCTAATTTTTCTGTCAAGTATGCAGTGAATAAATAAAATTGGTTACAATTAAATTAGTTGTTTGTGAAAAGTTGTTTGTGAAAAGTGAAATATTTGAATGATGTATAAGATTTAAATGAAAAGTGAAAGCGTGGTTTTGTTAACTTTAGAGTCAAATGAAATATTCAATGAGTGAAAATATTGAGAGACCGGTCAAAATACCAAAAATTGATCCAACTTGACAGAGTAATTTGACAATGGTAATTACTGATTGTTCTTCAATTACTTCTCGGATGTTGTTGTCAATTGAGTATTCAATTTCATACTTAGAACTCAAAATGAGTCTTTCTGTGACTGATGAATGTAGGAATATTGTTTCATTACAGGGTGTTGCACAAAAACAGTCTTTCTGAAGATTGGTGTTGAATTGTGTCTCCAAGTATTGTTTGATAGTCATCTTAGCTGTTAAGTGATCTTTGCAATATGCTAAGGAACGGTTTTCCATAAACGGTAATCTATTAGAATAAAATGAATAGTGTCAGTGCATTTCTATGATTGAAAAATGATTTAAAGCGTACAGTTTAAAATTTATAGACTTTGGTGCTGTCAACTTGCAAATTAATAGTCAAACCTTGTTTGAACTGCAATATAACACATTTTTGATATAATGAATTTTTAAAAAAGACTTGGTTGATTAACCACAGAACACCATTTTAAAAAATTTCAATGAAACTAATTTTGATGTTACAAATTATTCGTTATACCAATTACATTTTTTAAGTTTCTTGCGAGTCGTTAAAACAAGGTTTGACTGCTTGTTAAAGGTCAAGTGTACTGAGTGCATTTTCATCAAATTCTGAAAGTAAACAATATAATAACTGTAAACTCGTTAAAAAAAAGTCAATTATTATATTTATGATGTTAAAATAACAATTATAAAACCCTACAATACCAGTTGCCTAAATTGCAAAGCATCATGGGAGTATGACATCTCCAGTTTACAAATTTAGCTGATCCTTGACTCAGTTTCATGTTTAAGCTGGATCTTGGATTGCACAAGTTGAAGACAAAAGGAAAATTTGAAATAGGGAGCAAATTAAAACTGGAAAGCTGGGACCATGATGCATTACACTGTCAACAGTGCTTTAAAACATCGACTTCCGCGTAACTTAAGTTAATTTAATAATACTACCTTTGACTTTTTTAGAATACGCAAATAAAGTTGGTCAATACCCAAAACGTTTTTGACCATTGCAGGTTTTCTTCAGTGGGTGTTATGAGGATCTTTACTAACTAGTACGAATATATACTCAGTGTTTTTTGAAACGTTTTGCATACGTTTTAGACAAAATACGTTCACCTAAGGTGCACGTATCATTTTCAAAAACGTATGCGTAACGTAATCGCGTTTTTAAGAACTCGCGTCGTCTGCTAATGTTCGACTCTTTTGTGCGTTCTTATTGCGCTGACTTCTCCTAAGTGTCGGATAATCTTTTGGTTTGGACATGTCTTTTGTGTTGTTTTTGTCTATGTTTGGTAGAATGGTTCTATTTTTTTCGGCCTCTTCTACGGCTGCGACTTTAGTTTTGAAGTCAATGGCTTGGTCTGGGTACAGTGTGGTGAAACGCCATTCTGTGTCCTTTCCTCTCCTATTGCCATTCATATATCTACCTTCGCAGATCATCCTATTGATGTGTAACCCCTCTTTACTTTCCCTCAGTGTTTTGTTTTCCTCATGTTCAATCATAAATGTTTGGGTTAAATCAAAGGAATGCTGGCCTTGTGTCTCCATAATATGGCGAACAAGTGCACTCTTCACATCTTTATTCCTCACATTGGTTTCATGTTCCTTAATTCTTGCTGCCAGTGTTCCCCCTGTCTGTCCTATGTATGTTTTATTACACTGCATACACGGTATGCCGTACACACCTACCCCTTCTATGTGTATTTTAGGAGTTGGTAGCTGTGTGCGACATAATACTGTGCCCCGATTATGTTGTGCTATGTGTCCCCACGCAATTACGAGTTTTTGCTAGATTTTGTGAAATTTCACGAGTTCTCGCTAGATTTTACGAGATTTCACGAGTTCTAGCTAGATTTTACGAGATTTCACGAGATCTAGCTAGATTTTGTGAGGTTTTACAAGTTCTCCAGACATTCCATGGATGGGAATTTGATGCGAATTTTGTGGAATCCTGTGGAATCTTGTGGAATCTTGTGGAATCTTGTGAAATCTTGTAAAATATTTGGGAATCTTTGGGACTCTAGAGAATCTGTGGAATCCCATAAGATTCCAAGGCTTCAGAAACCCCGTACACATTTTCCACTTTAATGTTTCTTTGCATGACATTAAATCCTTGGGATACTGATGAGGGTTATCCCTAAGGTCTTCTACAAGGTAGGCCCAAATTGTGTGTAACTTGGATGTCAATAAATGCACATGTTTCACGGTTCAGATTTTGTAGTCGACTGTTTATTCTTATACAATTTCCAGAGGAGATTGCTAGGTTTTTTCCTAGCAACGCTCATTATTAGTCTATATAATGTCAATATCTGATTTACATCTCATTGTTCGTTCATCATTGATTATTACAAAATATGGTCATTATTGCAAACTAAGATGTCGCCTGAATATTCTACATCCACCTACATTGAAATTTCACCCAGTTTGCTTGCACCAATCTTTCGATCTAAAAATTCAACTAATAAAAATAAACTTATGCATGTATTTCTTACCTTGACCGTATAATTAAGAGCGATATTTCATTCCTTTGAATTATAATTAAATATAATTTATTCAAACTTAATTTAACCAACAATTTGCTCATTTCCAACATCTGCAGTATAGAATTTACTCATTATTTATTCCGTCTCGGTTTTAATTTTAATTCATTTTATTTTATTTTATTTTATTTTATTTTATTTTATTTTATTTTATTATTTTATTATTTTATTTTAATTTTGTAATAATTTTTTTTTTATTTCGCGCAAATTTGTATCTGCGCGCATTAGGGCCGTGCGCATTAGGTCCGGGCGCATTTAACCGTTCGCATTAGGGCCGCGCGCATTAGGTCCTAAATTAAAACCATTGCGCGCATTCGGTCCGCGCGCAATAGGACCTCACCCACATATATAATGTGTTTGGGATGAAAAAATTTACTTTGCGGAAGAATAAAGTTCTGCAATGAAGACAAATAAATCAACAACTGGATAATAAGTGAATTGACAGAATCTCTTACTAGCTGTTGTGTACTGCCCACTTTGCGACGAAGTATAAAGCCGTCCACAAATACTACAGTGTTATTTTTTGGAAAATATGGCTCATCAGCTGCAAACATTTAAAAGTATCTGAGATAGTACATTTGAGTTTTGATGATTATGGTACTTTTACTTTTGTTAAACACGGTGCACGTTCCAAATACTGTTGACATGTATGTTATTTTTACAATTTTAGGATCGATTCTATCATACTAGAAAAATATGAAGTGCTAAATAATACGATTACTTTTGTTTGATTTAAAATTTAAATTGCTTACGTCTAGCCATAGCTCATTTCCGAATTTCTTCCCTAGACTGAAGTGTCCAATATCTTTAGAGTCCGTCCACAATTGAAGTGAATTGTTTGCGAATTGCGATTTAGGGTGGAGTAAATCAAACAATTGGTAATTAAAGGGGTCTGTGCTAAGATGCTTTGCTAACTGCATTTTAGTATCAACGATTTTCTTACTTTCAGGGCAACAAACAATGAGTGGAAAATGGATAATGTTGTCTCTAACGAAACTAACCGTTTTAACGAGTGGGAATTCAAAATAAGTCGTGATTTGATTGTAAATATTATACACCGACATGAGGATCAAAATTAGAAAAACAAAGTTTTTCAGTTTCTGCTGAAAAGAATTGTCTCAATTTTGTGTTTCAACATGGAATTTGCCTTTGTTATTTTTCTAAATCTTATGAAAGGCAATTTGCAGTGGTGAATAAATATTTCAACCAGTGTTAAACACGACCATCCAAAATAAAGTCCGATATTTCCACCAATGTCGCACAGCAAAGAGATTATGTCGTACAAAACACGTTCTTGCAATGTTCGGACATAATTGTTGACCATGATAACATCAAGAGCAGTCTCGGTACTAGGCAAATCGTCATAGGTTATGCTTAGTTTTGTCACTTTGCATAGATCCAGACATTTGCAATGTTTTCTTAGGTTTGTTGTATGGATAAATTCTGTTAAGGTTTTGTATTTATCTCGAAGGTATGTGTCATTGCATTTTGGTAGATTTTCTTTTTCGTAAAACGGATAACTAGAAGATAAGTTCAGTTACACTGTGTTTGGCTGTTAATAAATTGAGAATGATACATATAGATGAGGGTTGTTTGTGTACCTGCAATTAATTTTTTTCTGGACACAAGGACTCAAACAGCCAATTAAGTTATTATCGCAAGGTTTTCGTTTTCTGTTGATGAAGTTATACTGAAACATTAATTACGACTGAGTACATTACTAAAATTAAGATATTATAAAGAGTGTTTACACACCATTGCATGTTCATAACATAAATTTGAATCTTACTTTTTGTACAGTGGTTGTAGCAATAGTATTAATTGGTAGTTCTTCTAATCTTGGCATAAAGATAAGGTTATTCCTAAGAATTTGATTTGTTTTGTCATACGTAAGATGCGCTTCTGGCGACGGATCTATTAAAACCTTTAAATTTGAAGAAGAAATAAAGCACGTTCAATTGAACTAGGACATTACAATTATGTATTGTTTGCCATCACAAGTAAAATAGTGTTATTGCGTGACAACAAATGACTTTCAAGGATCAGTATCTTGGGTAATCAACCTTCAAATTAGTCTTAACATTTCGCTTAAATTTAGTGCGAAATTAAACTTTGGACAAAAATTGAATATTTTGCTAAATTATAATGCAAAATATACATTATATTAATAGGCAATAAATGCTGTTAACTAAATGCTTGTCCAATAATCGATTAAAAATCAGTACTTTCAAAGAAAAAATGTAGGGGGAGGGCTTGACCCTTTCCCAGGTATATCCATAGACCTAATCCCCAGTCCAATTTTAAGAACTGGAGAGATTATAATCAACAACGCACATCTCTTAATTAAAGTTCAATTTTTATTCCTTTTCGTACAAGAGTTGCGGTAGACTTGATGACTAGTAAAATTGAACTGGGGATTTTTTCTTTGAAAGTACTGATTTTTTAATAGATTATTGAACAAGCCTTTAGTTAACAGCATTTATTGCTAAGATGCCATATAATTGTAATTTGTTATAACAAGGCGTGACTGGAATTGTCAGTATCATTATGGTATAATGCACACGGCCGCTTAACGCAAACTCGGGCCCTGGAAAAATAATAATTTCTAACTTAGCCTAAACTAACTTTACCAAGATGTAAGAGATTGTGGTACTATCTTAAGTTGTCAATATGATTTCTTGTCACTGGGGGATCCCACTGACAATGTAAGAATATTAGAGTATTGTTATGATAAATAAAGTAGACGATGTTTATGTCCTAAGCGAACAGTTGTTTTGAGTCTTATTTCCTGGACCATGTTCATCTCTTCTAGTCTTATTTCCTGGACCATGTTCATCTCTTCTACATCTTCAACAATCACCTCTTCAATATTCATCTCTTTGACAGTTTGTTGAAGGAGATGTACTGTTGAAAAGATGACCACTTTTTATGACTTGTCGAGGACGAACACCCATTTCCACAGGCCAGAATGAGAATGATTTGGACTGAGTTACAAAGTGACTGACATGGTCATCGCTTAACCTAACTCAACCCGGCCCTTGCATGCAGCACAGGCCCTGGGAATTTTTACTGGCTCCAACCCCATCCTTTGGGTGACCGTGGTAACGCACGGTTACTGAAGCAAAGTACCATAAAAAGCTAAAAGTTTTCTCTTAAATGTAAGGTTTGATTGATGCCATTATTTGATGACATTAGCAGAAACATTTTTTAGATTTTAGCATAATTAAAAACATACATTAGCAAATCCACCACAATGTATAGGCAATTTTAGTTTGATCACCATCTTGTAATTAACATCTCCAAATTGAAATTGCAATGCTAAATGAAAGGAATTTTAAAATCCTAAACGTGGCAGTATTTTTTTTGTTATAACTTACGGCTTGAAACATGAGCAGCCGGCTCTGTAAGTGTAAGATGGTTTTTAATTGTAAGATTAGTGCATGATTTTCCCTGCAAAAATATTTGCTTATTTATAGGAATAAAGAAAAGGAAAGATGGAGATTTACCATTTCAAAGTATGCGTCTGTTATACAATCAGGTTTTTTCAAAAGTTTTAGCATTTCTGTCATTGAAAATTGCTTTGACATGCTCAATGAACAGGTGTGTGCGTCTTTTTTTTCTTCAATGTAATTTTTATATTTTTGTGTCGTTTTTGGGAAAATGAACACATGTGGAAAAGAGCCATGCCCAGTTTCAATTAAATATGCATCAACTGTTGTTGGTTCGCTCATGTAATGCAAAATTCGCTCTCCAGTTTGGAAAATACACACTGACAAATTCACAATGAGCAATGTGAAAACAAAAATAGACGTCTTCTTATTTTTTTTTGAAATGGTTTTCAGAGAGTTGAAAAATGCTGGTGTCTCCGATTGTCGTACCATGACATTGCCCAGAAGGTGTTGGATTTTTCTTTTTCGACGTTCTCGGATCGGTACGAACGGTCGAAACAAATTGCGTTCACCCATTGTGTTTTACTTGTAGACCTGGTTCAAATTAAATGTTTCTTTAGATATTTTTACAGCCGTAACAAATAAAAATGAAAATACTTTTTGTAAAGTAAAATATGGGGTGAACTAGAAAGACCTGAAGATTTTGTAAATGTAATTGCACTGTAACTAATTAAACTCTTGTGCGGAGTAAATGAAAGCCTCTGAGTTGTGCTGTTCCTCTTCCCCCTCCCACGCATAAAAATGGCTGTGAAATATCTGTACAATGTTTTTTTAAAAAATATTTTTAAATAGAATTATAAATTAATTACGGTGTAATTTCATTTACATAAACATCAGGTTTCTCTGGGTCATCCTTTAGGGGTTAGGTTAAGTTAGGTTTAGGTTAGGTTAAGTTAAGTTAGGTTTAGATTAGGTTAGGTTTTGTGTCATAGACGTTTGCGCGATGGTGCTGCTACATCTAGCGACAATGGCATGCGGCCTATGGAAACCGGCCCGTTCTGAAGTGGGCACTATTCTAAAGTAACTCCTCCTTTAGATATGAATGAATTGCGTTTTGCTGTTAATACACAGCCAGATTATTGTGTTAATTTTATTGCAGTTAGGGGGCGTTAACGGTAGCGGTCAGTGTCATGAGATTTCAAAGGGAGATTGCAGGTATTGTGGGGAAAACACTCCCAACAAGGTACCAGTCCACTGGTTTGTGAACATCGTTTATCCATGCTGTAATCTGATGTTTGGTCACATCTTTGCAAGGTAAACCACGGAAATTAGTAATCAATAGCCAATGAATCTAAATTACGATGAGATATTTTGTGTTCGGTGACATTTGCTGGACGGGGCGGTTTCTTAGTCCAACAAAAACAGGCATTGACAGGGCTGAACTAAAAACAAATTTAGTATTGTGAAATCTGGATAGTTGGGCTTTGAGGAAAGTTTTGGTGTCTCGCCAAACTAGTAAACAGACCGCACGGACCAGTGTGGAAATTCCACCGGGTCAGTCCAGTCTTGGATAATGACCCATGCTTATTACAATCAAAGCCCACCATACCCAGCAATAAAAACCACAGTGGCAAAACCATCAGAAGCCTTGTGCACCAACAAAACACATGACAGAATCCCTTCTTACTGAATACACTATGTAATTTCTTACAGTTTACGATTTGGTAACTTCAGCTTTGCCTTCGCACGCGATCAAAAATGTGTTTGCGTTCAACCTACCTTAAACTATGAATAAACTAGTCGAGTTGTGTTTTAACCAGCAAGATGTCTGGTTGCACTTATTCTAACTCCACAACCAAAATGGTACTTTAGTCAAGACAGACTAGCTGATACCAGATTATCGTAATAAAGTATGTATAACATGTCAAGTAGTTTTCTTTTTTAATGATAACTCTTGTAACAGCTTGATTGTTAGTTACAAAGCCAACATTTCGACCTGTCTTCTCCAAACCAATAATTCATTGACATTAAAAACCACTTGTCAACTGTTCTCCACTACACGATGAAATTAGGAAATAAATTTTTCATATATGGTTCAAGATTGTGAATTATAGATGAGATGCATGAAGTGCTAATTGACTGACTATTGGCCAAAAATGGCATTAATAATTGTGAACATGGATGAGAAATATAAATTTGGATGGTTATTTACAAAAACTTGTGACATAAATTAATTAGTGAAGGCTAGTTGTATCAGTTAAGAGCATAATGTGCGTCGAGGAAACAAAACAACCCAAAGTGATTTTCTTGTGCTTCTCTGACAAAATGGTAACAAACTTCGATGTGCTTGCTGCTGGAGAGGTGAATTGGGTTTGTGCAGTGGCGTAGCAATTGCAAGTGCAGTGTGTGTGGATGACACAAATGTTGTGCATGGGGTTGACCTAAGTGTATGCTTGTCGTTGACCAGTGGCGGATTTACGCATAGGCGCAATATACGTGCTTAGGGCCTTCAATTAGTAAAGGCCCTAAAATTCCAAAAATAAAAATAAATAAATAAAATTTTCCAAAGTTTTTATTTCAGGGACCTGGAAAAGGCTGCGAGAAGGGTTTCCAAACCGCAAGAAAAGCTACTGGGGCCCCAAATGCTAAACGAAATAGGTACAGTTTTCCTCGGACGACATAAATGTGGCCCTTTTCCTGAGGCCTTTGCCGACAATTTAATGCCGCTCCTCTCGAATGATGCCGCTACGTGTATCGATCGTTACCAAGTAGATGCTCTATGGCACAGTACGTGTGGTGAAGCTGCTATGCGTGTTTTTAATTTCGTGGAGACGCACAACGGAGTTATACGTTTAATGATACTACTTTCGACATATTGTAGAATATGCAAATAAAGTTTGGTCAAAATACCCAAAACGTTTTCAACCT